>CATIWQ010363491.1:0-23347 GCA_949673415.1 Euphorbia schlechtendalii
CATACTTGTAGTTATCATCATTTTTCTATTTGATAAGAGGTATTGACAACATCTATACTTTACGCGAACAAGTTTTTAGCATCATTAATATATAGCCAAACTCTTTGCAAATAAGTTATTAAACTTATCAGTAGAAAAGTGATGAACAAGTTTTTGGCGCCGTTGCTGGGGAAGGCAAGTGCATTCTAGAGATCAAAATTTCCGGGGAAGATAATTGTGTTCTAGATTCTCTAATCTATATATTTAGATTCTCTAATCTTTCATACCTATATTAACTCATTCTTCATTCTATCCCTCCTATCCAAAATATCAATATATTTTATTTTCTTCCTTTTATCTTCCTTGTTGATCTTTAGAGCTAGTCCTTCCTTGTGCGATCGATATCTTTTAAAACTTCATCGCAACTGTATACTTGCAGTTGTCATCATTTTTCTATTTGATAAGACGTACTGACAACACCTATACTTTACGCGAACATGTTTTTGGCATCATTAATATATAGCCAAACTCTTTGTGAAAAAGTTATTAAACTTACTAGTAGAAAAGTGGCAAACAGACTACAACAATGTTTTGAAGAACAATTTTCTTGAAGAGAGTGATTAAAGAGTAAAAACTGAGATATATCTTATACCTTGATGAACATGTTATCAAGGAGGTGATGAAGAGCTTTTACACCAACCTCTACACAATAGAAGGGTTTCCAGATATTTTAGCAACTAAAATTGATTGAAAGTCTAAATTGTGTCCATTAAACTGATTAGAAGCATTCTTAGAATGTACTCTAAGGGGACTGAGTTGCGAAAGGTAGGGGATGAAGGGTATGTGGAGATCTCAACGGATTAGGAGTTTCCAAGTAACTATGGTGCTTGTTAATTAAGATAGTGATTGAACATGCAACGTTTCCAAGTAGAATTTCAGAACTTTAAATTAACCCTAAAGGATCTCCTAATCATGCCATGATTGATATAATTTAAGTTGAAATGTTCCATAGATGCTAATAGGTTTATAAAACTTATAAAAGAAACCTAATGAGTGCTTCTCTCTCTTTTAAATGTGGCGCTCCCTAAGAGTAATTCGACAGGACTTCATTGGCACTAACCTCCAAACTAAGATAGCCTCTACAATTGATCCACACAGATCTTCACCGACTAAAACCTCCACAGAGGTAGAACCTGTTGGTAGACAGTAGTTGCTAGACCGCTTGAAGACCAACCCCAAAATATTAATTGATAAAGGTCACTTCAAAATAGAAAGAGCCTTTTAAAGAATTCTTCATCTCTTGGAGAAACTTGTGGAGGATCTCACAAAATCTTGAAAATAAAAGATGTCTAACTCAGACAGAAAGGCTAAGCTGAAGTGATTTGAAAAGGAGGCTATTTATAAGGAAAAGGTAAGCTGAATGCTCCTCTTTTTTCCAATGTGGGATAGGGAAAAACCCTATCCCACAATGGGACAACTGGTTGGATCCGTGGGCTAACCCGCACATAGCCCACTTGTGCAGGCTGTGTGGTAGCCGCTCAAGGTAAGCCTCAAAGGGCTTGCCTTGTCCCGCAAGTTGGGCCTTGCGGGCTCTCCTGCAAGCCTAGCTTGTGGGGTGCGCTAGCAGGCCTACTACCTGCGCGCTAGCGACCTGCAAGCTTGTTAGCTCGTGGGGCAGCCGCACTTGCCCCACTCCGAATAACTTGTATTTGTTTGGGGCAAACTCGCAACGGGAAAAATTCCCTTGCTTCTCTCAGTGCAATTTTCCCAATTTTCTTATTTAATCCTTTTAAATATTAATTTGGTCCAACCAATTAATAATTTATCCAATGAATTCAACAACCTAAATATTCTCGGCATAGACCTAGTCTATTGGTTCTTTACTTAATCCTGTAATGACCCAAAGTTTATGACCTCATAGGATCCCAAAGTTTAGAACCGCTAGAGGTTAACCTAAACTTGGGGTATCTAGCAAAGGCGTATGATCCCCTGATACTCGAAATGTCATGTTCATGTGACTTGATCCGGTTCTGCTGTAGTAACCAATACAATACACTCCTTCTATCAAGTTAAGTACCATCTAGTTTATTGAGATCGGATTAAGTGTTAGCTTATGTAATAGCCGTAGCTATCCTGGAATTAAACTTGTTCATGAAGAACACCACTCATCATAATGTATCAAGATTGACTAGAAACCTATTCTATCAATCTTACACTCTGATTAGAGGTTTATGAGTGTCTCTCTCTAACAACATCTCCCATTATATCACTATATCAGGAGCGATGGATCCCATCTTGACTACTCAACTTACTAACATGTGATCATTAGTATGCCTTTATGATCTTTATCGCTAGGGTATGAATAAGTATGACCAAAACTATAGCAACTCCTACATAAGGTAACTAGTATCTCAGGTCTAAGGATACGTGTACTACAACTACAATAAGACATGACACCAACACATGGATATAGTTACTTCCGTGTGTTTGTCTTATAGCGGTCTCTAAATGTATTACCCGAAAAAATTCATGTGTTAACTCAAGGTACCACCTTCAACTCGTGAGATCAGCTACTTGGATCTAATCCAAGGAGTAAGCCTACACATACTAGTCTATCCACTTCATTGATGTCTAGTCTCAATAAAACTATGACTAGGGGTATTTTGATTATTCATAGTAACACGTATGTGTAGTTCTCACACCACATAGCTCTCATTATGTCCTCACACTTTTACGCTATGAATTAGTCATGGATTTTGTCTTATCAATGCGCATATATATATATATATATATATATATATATATATATATATATATATAACACTATACATATTTGATACTAGCGAGATGCATAAATAAAAAGAAGAACTGATAAATAACAAAGATGCCTTTTATTATTATTAATAATAATCTGAAACTATTTGTACATTATAACTAAATAAGATATATCACCCTAATTGCCTGTAGGTCATAAATCATGTCTAACAATCTTCCACTTGCACTAGAGCCAATTACCCATGTGCTTCTTTCCATACTCGTTAACATGCTGGTCATGCTTAACTTGAGTCAATGGCTTTGTTAGCCCATCCGCTAGATTCTAATCCATTGGGATGTATTCTAAGCTTATATCCTTTCTAGCTACTATCTCTTAAAGGAGATGATATTTTCTAAGTACATGTTCGTTTCTCTTATGAGACCGTGGTTATTTTGCCTGAGCAATAGCCCCATTGTTATCGCAATAAATCGCTATTAGATTTACAATGCTGGAAGCCTCATCAAGATCACCAATAAATCCCTTAAGCTAGACAGCTTGCTTATCAGCTTCTGAAGTAGCTATATACTCAGATTCTCTGGTTGAATTATCCTTGTCAAACTAAAAACTCACATCGGTGTATCCCTTCACAGAGAGATCACCTTCTCCATATACCAAAAACATATCCTTAATCCTACGTAAGTACTTAAGGATAGTTTTAACGGCTATCTAGTGCTTTTCACCTGGGTGAGATTGAAATCTCCTCATGGCGCTCAATGCATGTGAGACTTCAGGTCAAGTGCATACCATAGCATACATGATGGATCCTATCACTTAGGAATAGGGCATTCCATGTTAGACATGGTGTATACCCTTGTGGTAATTAGGGAGATATATCTTAATTAGTTATAATGTCCAAATGGTTTTGGATTATTATTATTAATAATTAAGCCATCTTTGTTACTTATTAGTGTACTCAATTTATTTTTGTATCTCGGTGGTTTCATATATGTATAGTATTATATATATGTGCATTGTTAAGACAAAGTTAGTGGCTACTTCATAGCGTAAAAGTTCAAGGATATAGTGAGAGCTATGTGGTGTGAGAACTGCACATACGTGTTACTATGAATAATCTAAATATCCCTAGTCATAGTATCATTAATACTTGACATTAATGGAATGGACATACTAGCATGTGTAGGATTACTTTTTAGATCAGATCTAAGTAACTGATCTCACGAGCTGAAGTGGTACCTTAAGTTAACACATGAATGTATTCGGGTAATACATTGGAGACTACTATGAGACAAACACTCGGAAATAACTATATCCATGTGTTGTGTCATGTCTTATTGTAGTAGCATTACAAGTATCATCACACATGAGATACTAGTTACCTTGTATAAGAGTTGCTATACTTTGGGTCATACTTATTCACACCCTGGCGATCAGGATGATATGGGTGATTACGGCTATAATGATGATCACATGTTGGTATGCCGAGTAGTCAAAATAGGATCCATCACTCTTGATATAGTGATATAATGGGAGATGTACCTAATGGCCCTTGATGTGACACACTCATAAACTTAAAATAAAAGTATAAGATTGATAGAACAGGTTTCTATTCAATCTTGATACATAATGGCTAAGTGGTGTTCTTTGTGAACAAGTCTAATTCTTGGATAGTTATGGCTATTACATGAACTGACATTTAATCCGAGCTAAATAAACTAGATGGTACTTAACTTGATGGAAGTAGTGTATTATATTGGTTACTACTGCAAAACCATATCAAGTCACAAGCATGTGACATTTCAACTATTGGGGGATCAAACGCCTTCGCTAGAAAGCCCATTTGATCATCTAGAGCAATCGGGTTCCATATAAGTTTGGAACACTAAGCCTAAAGGTTCCCGGATGGGAAGTCAAGTTTAGGTTAACCTCTAGTGGCTCAATACTTTAGGATCTTACAAGGTCACACACTTTGGATCTTTACTAGACTAAGAAAAGAACCCATATACTGGCTCTATGCTTAAAATATTTTTTTTTCAAATTCATTAGAAGAATTATTAATTGGTTAGGCCAAACTAATAGTTAAAGGAAACAAAGAGAAAAATAAGGAAAAATGCATGTAGCGGAGCAAGGGAATTTTTCCCTTTATGAGCAGACCCCAAAGAAACATGGGATGTTCGAAGTGGGGCCTGCTCAGCTACCCCGCAAGCTGAAAAGCTCGAGGGCTGCTAACACGCGGGAAAGCTCGTGCATGCTTGCGAGCTGTAAACCCATAAGCGCTGCCTAAGGCAGCGCGTGGGTTGCGCGTAAGTCCACAAGCTTGGGAGTGTAGGAAGGCTTGTAAGCCCAAGCTTGTGGCACAAAGCATGCCCTCTAGGGCTTTCCTTATAGAATTAGGCCACGGGTTAGCCCACGGGTCCGATTAACCAGCGTGGCTAATCTGCTTGTGGGATGGGAATATTTGTATCCCACATTGAGTTTAGGGGGATTCTAACACTCCCCCTTTTCCCTACATATAGGCCTCTAGTTCTCTTTATTTCACAAAACACAAAATATTTCAGCTTAGCTTCTCTCTGAGTTTGACATCTCTTTCTTCGTTCATATGCGAGATCCTTTAGAATATCTTTAGAAGGTTCTTTCTATTTGAAGAGAGCCTTCTAAGTTTATATTTTCGGGTTGGTCTTTGAGCGGTCTAGTAGCTATTACTACTAATGGGTTTAACCTCTACGATGTTTTGGTCGGTGAAGATCTGTGTGGATCAATTATAGAGGCTATCCTAGTTTGGAGGCTCATGCTAACGAAGTTTTGCCGAATTGCTATAAGGGAATGTCATATCCAAAAGAGAAAGAGAATTACATGTTAACTGGTAGCGTCCCAAACTTAGATCCTAGATTTCTTTTATAAGTTTTATAAACCTATTAGCATCTACAGAATGTTTTAACTTAGATTATATTAATAATGGCATGCTTAGGAGATCCTTTAGGTTAATTTTAGGTTTTGAAATTCCATCTTGCTATGTTGCATGTTCAATAACTATCTTTATTAACTAGTTAGTGGTATCAGAGCCTACCTTGTGCTATGCATGATTGATTATAATATTTTAAAATGATGTTTTCTATGAATTGATTAAAGTATGATATGCATGACTTAGGTTTCAATTCCAGTTATAGAAAATGATGTGATTACTAGATTAAGGTTTTGCTCAAACTTAGTCTAGGTGATTATCATATAAATTAGCAATGTTTTAAAACAGATGTAAATGCTTTAATTGAGGGTCATCCCCTACTTCACTTGGTTAAAGAACAAAATCTTTAAATCATAGTTATCCATGGTACAACGAATTGAAATTCCCATGGTTATTTTAGCAAGGATTGCACTTGGCTGCTCATTCACTTTAAGGGGGCCTCTCCTACCTGAAAATCTCCATCAATATTAGATTCAAAAGAACCCAAGGGACTTTTATGACTTAGTCGATTTCTAGTATGGTAATTAGATTCCGCATTTAGTTTTACAAACATGGTTTAAGTTGTTAAATTAAAACTTACAGACATTAGTGCAATACAGACATTAGTGCTATGTGGAGTCTTGGCATAATGGAATGTTTATGATATACCAGTCCCGAGCATGTTCCCTTAGAGTTAATAATTCTAAATAGCCTGGAATTATTATTTTCATAATCATATCCATCGTGTAAAACCTAGACTAGGGTAAGACCATCGACACCACTAAAATCCCCACAAAAATATTAAGGCGGTATATAGTTTTCCCGTCATAAGTCATGATATGAACCTTATTAACAGATGTAAGCACAAGTACAACATGCTTTCCCTTAACATGTGTTTGGTTATGAGACTATATGGGGTTAATGCCTTAATCAAAATGGGTTAGTTTTCCATATTATTAGAGCTAATGCCAGATTTGAGACACATTTGAGAATTCATACAATTGGGTATGCACGTCTCGAGAAAGAGAACTCAAATGGATTAGCAATTGCATGAGATGAAAATGGACGGGTTCCAACCATGGTTATCTTGTTATGGCTTAACTTGCTATAGCGGGGGTCTTGATGAGTGGCTATGGATGCTACCTACTAAGGAAATTTGGTTGAACCAAATTTCTTGAATTTAAATAGAAGGAGCTATTTAAATGTAGAGAAAATAGTAGGAATTATGTGTTTAATTAAAGACCTCATTTTAAATGCATGTACGTATACTAATGTCTTTCTATCATCTTATATCTAGGTTGAATATGATCAATAATGAAAATACTCAAATTGATATCAGTCCTCTTATTGACATAATATATGATGTTTATAACTTCAATGAGTGGTTTGAGATTGTTAGAGGATTTCTTCATAACTACTACTTGGATTATGTTTTGAGTAATCCTAGTCCCAAACATCCGGCAAGAATGCTTTTGCATGTGTGATGAATGATTATGAGGAGCACAAGGGAAACTGTGAGTTTGTCATAAAACTCATGTTAGACCACATGCTCCCAAAGTACACACTAGTGTACAAAGGGTTGGATCTCGCAACTATAATTCATCATCTCAAATTAGTGGAAAGTTTAGAAGATGAATTGTTCAATAGTTGATTGCAGGGAGACACCTTAGTAATAGAGTTAATTATGAACATTTATGATAACTCGAAGAAATTGAGTGAGTTAGGAGTTGAGTACGCTGAGAAATCTTTGAGGGAATTGGTATTGAGGGTATTACCCAATAAATATGATTATTTCAAGAAGACGCTCAAGGTGTGTTCTCCAACTATACCTTGACCTAACTTATGGACTTACTCAAGATTTATGAAATTGAGTTTAGAAAAATAAGCTTAAAGAGCAAGAAAATGTTGAGGACCTTAAGTTAATAAACTAAAAGGTTTAAAAGTTAAAAGAAAGCTCATGAGGAAGTTAGAGTTAAATAGGGGAAATGTTTCTCTTGAAACAAGCTCATCGGATGATGATAGCTGTGGCTCAAATATTTGGAGGTATGTTCATACTAGAGAGTTTTTCTACAGTTCCCTATGAGTTTACTTGGGTATTAAACACTAGTTGTGGTACTCATATTTGCACTTCTATTCAGGGATTGCGGAATAGTAGAAGGCTTGCAAAGAGGAAAATGGACCTAAGATTTGAAATGGAGCATGGGTTGTTGCAACAGCTGTATTGACATTTAGCCTTTGTTTGCCTAGTGGCCTAGTTTTAGTTTTGACAATGGCTATTATATTCCTGCTATCACTAAGAATATTATTTATATTGCTCATTTAGCAACAGAGGGGTTTGAAATTTTATTTTCTAATAATAAATGTCAAATTCAATGCGATAATGTTCTTTATGCTTATGGAATATCTATTGATGGCATTTATTTTCTAGATACTAAAATTGAAATTCTAAATATGAACATTGTTAAGAAATTGAGATTGGATAGTGAGAAATCCTCATACTTATGGCACTATCGTCTAGGCTATATAAATGAGACTCGCTTAATTAAGTTACACAAATGTGGAGACTTAAGCCCAATAGAATGGGAATCCTATGGTGTGTGCGAACCTTGTATAAAGGAGAAGATGACTAAGAAACCTTTCAAAGGAAAGGGATAGCGTGACACTAGTACTTTGAAAATAATACATTTCGATGTATGTGGTATAATGAGTGTTAAGACACATGAGGGTTTCATCTACTTCACAACCTTTATCGATGATTACTCATGATATGGTTATTTGTACCTTATGAGGCACAAGTTTGAGAGTTTTGAGAAATTTAAAGAGTTCAAAACCAAAGTAGAGAAACATCTTAGGAAAAGTATCAATACCCTTCGATATGATCGAAGTGGTGGATACTTAAGCCAAGAGTTTCATATTATCTAAGGGATAATGGTATTTTATCCCAATGGACACCTCCTTATGCACCCCAACATAATGGAGTGTCAGAAAGGAGAAATCAAACCCTACTTGTAATGGTTCGATCCATGATGAGCCAAGCAGAACTCAGCAAATCCTTTTGGGGTTATGCCTTGAGTGCGTAGTTTTTATTCTAAACAGAATGCCCTCTAAATCAGTTGATCAAACCCCATACAAATTATGGTATGGTAAGAAACCCGCTCTTTCTCACCTTAGAGTTTAGGGATGTCCTACTCACATAAAGAGGATAAGTTCAGATAAGCTGGGTGCTAACTCTAACAGGTTTCTATTTATAGTTTACCCTAAGGAGACTATAGGGTATACCATCTTTGATCCCAAGGAACAAAAAGTCCTTGTTTCGAAAAGGAGCATATACTTGCGAAAGCTAGGGGAAGCAATCTTGAGTTAGGCACTTAAGAAGATCAAATAGACAATCAACTGATTATGCCTACACTTGTTACACAAGATAGTGTAAGCATGGAACAACCTACAATAACACCGACATTGCATAGGTTAGGCTAGGCTCCAATCGCTCTTGAGCGATATGGGTTTCTCATCACTGATGATAAACATCTCTTCCTTATGGAAGATGATGAGCCCAGGACTTACAAGGACGAAATAGAAGGCTTAGAATCTAACAAATGGTTTGTAGCCATGAGATCAGAGATGGGACTCCATGTATGAAAATTAATTTTAGAGCTTGATTGATGCTAAGTGGGATTAGGCCCATAAGATGCAAGTGGGTTTTCAAGAAGAAAACTGACATGGACGGTAACATAGTTACCTATAAAGAAAGGTGGTTGCAAAAGCTTATAGTAAAAAAGAAGGTAATGACTATGATGAAACCTTTTCACCAGTGACCATGTTTAAGTTTATCAGGATACTTCTTGCTGTTACCGCTCATTACGATTATGAGATTTGACAGATGGATGTGAAAACAACATTCTTTAATGGGAATCTGGACAAGGATGTGTATATGGCACAACTTAAGGGTTTAACATTGAAGGATGGCTATAAGGTATGCAAGTTGCTGAAGTCCATTTATGGACTTAAGGAAGCATCGAGGAGTTGGAATATTAGGTTTGACAAGATAATCCGAGAAAATTGGTTTTTTGTCAAATGCTAATGAGCCCTGTTTATATAAGAAGGCTATTGGGAGTGTGATCATTTTCCTTAAACTATATGTCGATAACATATTATTGATAGGAAACAATATTCCTTTTACTTAAACGGTTAAGTTATGGTTGTCAAAGAAGTTCTCCATGAAAGACCTTGGAGAAGTAACTTTTATACATGGTATAAAGATCTACCGAGATAGATCCAGAAGGCTAATAAGTCTTTCATAAAATACATAAATAGATAAGATTTTGGCTAGATTTAACCTTGAGTAGTGAAGAAAGGGTTATCTCCTAATGTCTCATGGGATTAACCTTTCTAAATCTTTATGTTCGAGAACACAAGAGGAGAGACTACGCATGAATGAAATACCCTATACCTCAGTAATAGGATTCATCATGTATGCTATGGTATGCACTCGGCCTGACACATGCGTTGAGCATCATAGCTGATTTCAATCTGACCCAAGTGAGAAGCACTGGATGGCCGTTAAAACTATCTTTAAGTACTTATATAGGACTAAGGATATGTTTTTAGTATATGGAGAAGGTGAACTGTCTTTGGAGGGATACACCGACATGAGTTTTCAATCTAATAGGGATGATTATAAGTCCCAGTCGCGGTAAGTGTTTATGTTAAATGGAGGGGTGGTTGTTTGGAAAAATTTCAAACGAGATGCGACTGCCGATTCAACCACAGAATATAAGTATATAGCTGCTTCAAAAGAGACTAAGCAAGCTGTCTGGCTTAAGGTATTTGGTGGTGATCTTAGTGTGGTGTCTAGCATTGTAAATCTGATAATGGTCTAATGCAATAACAATGAGGCTATTGCTCAGGCAAAGGAACCACAATCTCATCAGATAAACGAACATGTACTCAGAATGTACCATCTCATTTAAGAGATAGTAGCCAAAAAAGATATAGATTTAGAATACATCCCAACAGATCTAAATCTAGCAGATGGGCTAACTAAACCATTGACTCAAGTTAAACATGACAAGCATGTTAACGAGAATGGCATGAAGCACATGGGTAATTGACTCTAGTGCAAGTGGGAGATTGATAGACATGATGTATGCCCTAGAGGCAATTAAGGTTATATATCTTAATTAGTTATAATGTAAAAACAGTTTACGATTATTATTAATAATAATTAAGGCCTCTTTGTTTCTTATCAGTGTTTTCAATTTATTTATGTATTTCGCTGGTATCATATATGTATAGTATTATATATATGCGCATTAATAAGACAAAGTCCGTGAGTACTTCATAGCGTAAAGTGAGAGGGCATAGTGGGAGTTACATTTTGTGAGAAATGCACATACATGTTACTATGAATAGTATAAATATCCCTAGTCATAGTTTCATTAAGACTGGATATCAATGGAATGGACAGACTAGCATGTATAGGCTTAGTCCCTTGATCAAATCCAAGAAGCCGATCTCATGAGCTAAAGGTGGTACCTTGAGTTAACCCATGAATGTATTCGAGTCATACATTGGGGACCGCTATAAGACATACACTTGGAAATACCTATATCCATGTTTTGTGTCATGTCTTATTACAGTAGAAGTACAGGTCTCCTCAGACCTGAGATACTGGTTAACTTGCGTAGGAATTGCTATACTTGGAGTCATACTTATTCAAACCCTAAAGATCATGATGATACGGGTGATTACGGGTATAGTGATGCTCACATGTTAGCGAGCTGAGTAGTCAAGATGGGATCCATCACTCCTGATATAGTGATATAATGGGAGATGTACCTTAGGGCCCCTTATTGAAGTGACACACTCATAAACCTCTGATAAGATTATAAGATTGATAGAATGGGATGGTACTTAACCTTATGGAAGGAGTGTATTGTATTGGTTACTACTGTAGAATCATATCAAGTCAGAAGCACATGACATTCCAATTATTAGGGGATCATACGCCTTTGCTAGAAAGCCCATTTAATCATCTAGAGCTATCAAGTTCCACATCGATCTAGAACATTGAGCCTAAAGGTTCCCGGATGGGAAGTAAAGTTTAGGTTAAACTCTAGCAGCTTAATACTTTGGGATCCTACGAGGTCACACACTTTGGGTATTTATCAGACTAAGTAAAGAACCTACAGACTATGTCTATACCAAAAATATTTGTTTGTCGAATTCGTTAGAAGAATTATTAATTGGTTAGACCAAATTGATAATTAAAGAAAATAAAGAAAAAAATAGGTATAAATGCACGTTGTGAGTGGGCCCCAAACGAACACAAGATGTTCGAAGTGGGGCCTACATAGCTACCTCGCGAGCTGAAAAGCTCTCTAACCGCTAGCGCACTAGGAAAGCCCATGCACGATAGCGGGTTGTAGATCCGCAAGTGCTGCCCAAGGCATTGCTTTTGCGGGTCTGCCGCTCAAGCCTACTTACGCTCAGTGCCCAAGCTTAGTCTTACAGGAAGGCCCGCAAGCCCAAGCTTGCAGCATAAGGCAAGCCCATGGGTTAGCTCACAGGTCCAAGTGACCCACACGGCTAACCACCTTATGGGATGGGAATATTCCCATCCCACATTGAGTTTAGAGGGAGTCTAACACTCCCCCTTTTCCCTATATATAGGCCTCTAAATATTTCAGCTCATGTTTCTCTCTGAGTTCGAGATCTCTTTCTTCATTCGTTGTGCAAGATCATTCACAAGTTTCTCTAAACAACGAATAATTTCTTTAGAAGGCTCTTTCTATTTGAAGAGAGCCTTCTCAATTTATATTTTCCAGTTGGTCTTCGAGCGGTCTATTAGCTGGGCTCTACTAACGGTAACTACCTCTAAGAGGTTTTAGTCGGTAAAGATCCATGTGGATCAATCATAGAGGCTATCCTAGTTTGGAGGCTTGTGCTAAAGAATTTCTACCGATTTGCTTTAAGGGAATGCCACATCCAAAAGAGAAAGAGAAGCACACGTCAACTGGTAATATCCTAAACTTAGATGCTAGGTTTCTTTTTTATAAATTTTATAAACCTTTAGCATCTATGGAATGTTTTAACTTAGATTATTTCAATCATGGCATACTTAGGAGATCCTTTAGGTTAAATTTAAGTTTTGAAATTTCGCCTTGCTATGTTGCATGTTCAATAACTCTCTAAACTAACCAGCATTCCATTCATGTGCATTCTCTCCTCTTATTTTCTTGGACACTCGGATTTTGAAAGGTTAATCTCATGAGACATTGGGATATAACCCATTCTTGGATGCTCAAGGTTAAATCTAGCCAAAACCTATTCTGTAAATGAACTTTGTGAAAGACCTAGTAGAAAATATCTCGGTAGATCTTTATATTAAGTATAAACGCAACTTCTCCAGGGTCTTTCATGCAGAACTTCTTTGACAACCATGACTAAACTGTTTGAAGAAAAGGAACATCATTTCCTTTCAGCAATATGTCATCGACATATAATACATGGAAAATGATTACACTCCCACTAGCCTTCTTATAGACACAGGGCTCATTAGCATTTGACACAAAACCAATTTCTTGGATTATCTCGTCAAACCCAATATTCCAACTCTTTGATTCTTGGTTAAGTCCATAAATAGACTTCTACAACTTGCATACTTTCGAGCCATCCTTAGATGTAAAACTCTCAGGTTTTGCCATATACAGATCCCTATCTAGATTACTGTTAAGGAATGTTGTTTTCACATCCATTTGCCAATTCTCATAATCGTAATGAGCGGCGATGGAAAGGAGTATCCTTATAGACTTTAGCATGGTCACTGGTGAAAAGGTTTCATCATAGTTGTAGAACCCAAGTTAATAGTACTTCACAGTACTTAAATGTTTTGGAAATAACAACTTAACTAGGATAGTGAAATTAGTTGAGTACTAAGTAAATTGTTAATTAATGAATCTTACTTGAGTTTGTTTAAGACAAAACAACTCAGTTTACTGAGTAATTAATTAATTTACGGCTTAGAGTAGGAAAAGCTGGGTCTGTGCCGAGTACTACATAGTTTAGAAGAATATCAACTCAACTTTGCTAAGTTAGCTTTTATTGATTAAAAGTGAAATTCCTTGACACTTAGAGAGTTTAATGACACCAGTGCTGCTAACTTCTTCTGTGAGAAACAAAATATTCTTTTGATGCTTTTCAGGTTAAAAAGTGTTGAAATTAATGAAGATTTCAAGTGGTCCTCAGAATTCAAAAAGGTGTAAGTACGGAATGTTGGAATTCCTCAATAAAGTCCGAGATAAAAAGAATCCTCTAACATGCACCATTTGCTCAGTGTCTCCGCGCGTCTCTACAAGCATCAACAATATCAACTTATCATAAGATTCCACGTTGCATATCGCACACCTCTATCTCAATCTATTTTGGTTGAAGACAAATGAGAATTTGTCAATGGAATTTTATCGCGCCTCAAGGTTCAAATTTCTATCTCTAAACGTTCTGGAATCTTTCTCCAACAGAAAGATTCGAAAGATATGAAGAGAAGAGAAATGGATGAACTGCAAGGACAAAAAGTTTGCAACGACTACTTTACAAAGCTTCAAGTATAAATAGAAGATAGAAGCAGATGTTCAAACTTGGTGAATCACCTCTAATTTCTTTAAGAGATGAAACTCTGCGCAAATATAGTTAGCTTGAAGAAATTCCAAATTCAAGCAATTAGCAAACAATCATTTCAAATTTGTTTGTAATAGAGAGAATCAATACTTAGATTTAACATTGTAAGGATTCAACATTTTATAAGTTGAAATTAGTCTACAAATTTCATTTCAAATCTGAGTGTCAGTTTGGGAAGGGTACCCAAACTTAGTTTAGTGGTAATTAGAAAGAAAGGTACTTTCTATAAAATTGTATCTACCCATTGAAAAGGCTACTCCACCTAAATAAGGAATGAACACCAGTGGATTTAAGCTCGGAGAAGGAATCCAGAGACTAGAGGTAGGCTTGGGGCCGAACTAGGATAAAACCAGGTGTTGAAGTTCTAAACTTTCACTTTAGCTTTTAATACGCCCTGCTCATTCATCATTCTATCTATTTTTAACTATTTTACTTCAAAAACTGATCCGAGCTGAGTAGAGTACTCAGTGAGAGATTGAAGTATTGTTAAATAACTTTTCATAAATCTAAAAAAAGTAACCAAAGTTCATATTCACCCCCCTCTATGGTTGTTTATAAGCTGTCTAAGGGTCAATAAGTGGTATTAGAGCAAGTGCTCAACTTATTGACTAATTGTCTTTGAGTAAAGATCCATAAATGGCTTACAACAACTACAGTTCTAGCTCAAGTTAAGAAGTTCTCCTAAAGGAGGGTATGTCAGTAACTAGGCTACCTCTTTTTGATGGTAATCATTACACGTTATGCAAAAATAGCATGAAAAACTTCGTTCAATCATAAAGCATGCAAACTTGGCTAGCAATTAAGCTTAGCCTTAGAGTTCCAACTGTTGTGAGGAATGGAATTCATGCTCTAGTAGATCTAGAGGACTACGACAATACTAATCTAAGGCTTCTCAAGGAGAATGCTGCAATGATTAACTACTTACACTATGCACTAGATCTTACTAAGTTTAATAGGGTCTCAGGATGCGAGATAGCATAGGAAATCTAGAAAAAGCTCCAGATTATCACGGATAAGGTCAAGGAGTCAAAGATCAATCTCATGTTGAGGGAGTATGAGATGTTCTCAATGGGCACCAGCACGGGTATTCGAAACATGAATACCAGTTTCATTAACATTGTTAATAAACTAAACAGATTGGGAAAGGAGTTCATCAAGGGAGAGCATGTAAAGAAGATTCTGTACACTCTTACCTTAGAGTGGGAATCCAAGATGAGCGCTATTGAGGAGGCTCATGATTTGAAGAGCTACAGCTATGATGAGCTGATTAGCACCTTACTAACTCTTGAGATGTGTCTAAAGAAGTATTCTGATGACTCCAAAAGGAGTCGAGGCAAGGAAAGAGAGGGTAAAGCCATCAAGTGTGACTCTAATGAGTAATTATCTCTTCTAACCATGCATTTCAAATGCTTCATGAAGAAGGGCGGGAAGTTCAACAAGAAGGAGTTTCCCGCTAAAAACAAGTCAACTCAGCACCGAAGTGGAGCTGAGGAAGGACCTAAAAAGGAGCATAGAAAAGACATCAAGTGTTTTGGTTGTGGAGAAAAAGTCCATATTCAATCCAGTTATCCAAAAGTGAAGAAGGATAGATTCAAGAAGAGGTTGAACAAGAAGAATGAGGCACTTACTGCCACATGGAGAAACTCAGAAGAATCCTCGTCATTTGATGAGGAAGCAAATGATTCAGTTAACCTCTTTCTTATGGCCATCAAAAATCAAAGGGGAGAAGGTTCAGCATCTACCTCTAATAGAGATAAAATCGCTGCTGACTTTGGAGTTGAGCATAACAAGAGAAAGGCTATTCAAGATGAGGTAAATCCTAAAATTCCATTTTCTATTGAAGAATTCGCCCAGGCTCTCTTTGATGTTATGAAACTGAATAACATTTGGAAGACATTATCGCTTCCTTATCTCTTGATATCCACTTTCTTCCAAAAGAAGCTGAGTATCAAGATTATTCAAAAAAACAAGCTCACTAAGCAATTAGATGAGTTGACTGCTGAGGTAACAGCTTTGAAGAACAAACAGGAACCTCCTCCAGCCAATAGTCAACCTTTGAGTAACAAAATTGGTAATTCTAAGAGGAACAATTCCTCTAAAAAGAAGAAAGTGATCCAGCCCAAAGCAAGAACGGCATGTGGTTTTTGTGGGAAAGCTAGACATGCCACAGTAATGTGTAGGCATAAAAATGGTTATAATGACGAGTACGACTTGAGTAATTTAAGAACTACTAACAAGGGAAGACCTAGCTCAAAAGCATGGGTACTTAAGAAAATGTAATTGTTTTGCAGGTGAGCCTTAGATCTGCTGATAACTCTAGAATGTGGTATGTGGATAGCGGATGCTCAAGGTATATGATGGAAGGTGAAAGCAAGTTCATCTCATTAGAGTGAAAAAGAAATGGAAGTATCCATTTTGGAGATAACCAAAAAGGCAAGATTGTAGGCTGTGGCACTATTGGTGTCTCTCCTTCAATCAAGGAGGTTTCTCTAGCCAAAGGTCTGAAGTATAACTTGCTTAGTGTAGCCCAGCTTTGTAACAAAGGCTGAAAGGTTACATTGGACTCAGTAGGTTGTTCAGTTATTGACTATAAGATTGATTCTACTATTCTCTTTGCTCCTAGAATCAATAATGTATGTATGATTGATTTGTTGTGGGTTTACACAACATCAGCTTTGAAAAGGATAAATTATGTTCAGCTTACCAGCTAGGTAAGTAAGTTAAGAAATCTTTTAAGTCAATAAATGACATAGTAACTAAGCGACCATTGGATCTCCTCCACATACATCTTTTCATCCTAGTTTAGCCTATGAGCATGGTTTGTAAGAGATTTTCGTTGGTGGTTGTGGATGACTTCACAAGATTCACTTGGGTAGTCTTTCTAAGTAGCAAAGATGAGATATATGAATCTTTTGTCAACCTCACTAACCAGATAAGGAATGAAATAGGAACTAAAATCAGTAGAATCCGAAGTGATCAAGGATGTGAATTCGAGAACTTCTATTTCAAAGAATTATACAGAAAATACCCTATGAACTTTGGCGAGGGTGTAAACCTAAGATTGGTAATCTCAAATCATTTGGCTATAGGTGCTTTATTCTTAACACCGAGGACCAACTAGGTAAGTTTGATCCTAAGTCTGATGAAGGTATCTTTCTTGGATACTCGACTAATAGTGGGGCATATAGAATAGAATATATGTCAAAAGAACTGGCCTATTAGAGGAGTCTATACATGTATATTCAATGAAACTAACAATGCAGACAGATGTCCATCTAATGAAGATGAAGGAGTACCACAACAAGCAGATTCACTTACCATGCCACTCTCTATACTACCCAACCCAGCACAAGAACTTGAAGTTGAGGGAGTAAAAGATGATGATGATCATTCAATCAACTTCAACGATGGTGAAGATCAACCTCCACCCTAACAACCCATTATCGATCCTCCAGCAGTTGATCCAAGTCTTCCAAAAGAGATTAGAGTTCATCACAAGCATCCGTTAGATAGCATAGATGGTGATGTTCATAATCTAGTGATGACTCAAGATCAGCTTAGCAGGATGGTGAGTCATAAAGCCTTCATTTCATTGATCAAACCTATGAAGTTTGAAGATGCAGAAGGTGATGATTATTGGATGATCGCAATTCAAGAGGAGTTGGATCAGTTCAAGTGGAATGATGTTTGGGATCTAGTTCCTAAGCCTAAATGGAAATCAATTATTGGAACCAAATGGGTTTTCAAGAAAAAGCTAGATGAAGATGGCTCTGTTATCAGGAACAAAGCTAGGCTTGTTGCTCAAGGCTACAATCAGCAAGAAGGCATCGATTATGATGAATCTTATGCTCCTGTAGCCTGGTTTGAAGCAATCCGAATCCTATGTGCTTTCACATTCCATATGAACTTCAAATTGTTTCAATGGATGTCAAGAGCGCATTGCTTAATGGATTCATTCAAGAAGAAGTCTATGTTTTCCAACCTCCTAACATTGAAGATCCGAAGAATCCTGATCATGTCTTCAAATTAAAGTAAGCTCTCTATGGATTGAAGCAGGCTCCTAGAGCTTGGTATGAGAGGTTGACCAATTTCTTGATCAATAAAGGCTATGAAAGAGGAAAAGCATATACAACTCTATTTATCAAGTGAAGAAAAGAAGATGTGTTGCTGGTCCAAATATATGTTGATGATATCATATTTGGAACAATTGACGAGAAGCTATGCAAGGAGTTTAGAAGCAGATGAAAAGTGAGTTTGAAATGTCTATGTTGGGAGAGCTCAACTTTTTCCTTAGTCTTTAAATCAAGCAGACTAAAGATGGAATCTTCATCAGTCAAGCAAAGTATGCC
Source organism: Euphorbia schlechtendalii (assembly GCA_949673415.1). Lineage (NCBI taxonomy): Eukaryota > Viridiplantae > Streptophyta > Magnoliopsida > Malpighiales > Euphorbiaceae > Euphorbia > Euphorbia schlechtendalii. Next base: position 18,719 of record CATIWQ010363491.1, read on the forward strand.
AAAGAAGTCTTGAAGAAGTTTGATATGGAGCATTCAAAGACAACATCCACTCCCATGGCCATTGATACTATCTTGAGTAAAGATAAAGCTGGTAAACCTGTCAACAGCAAGTTCTATCGAGGAATCATTGGTTCTCTTCTTTATCTCACAACTAGTAAGCCTGAAATTCAGTATGTTATGTTATATTATGCTCGTTATCAAGCTGCTCCTAGAGAATCTCACTTAGTAATGATTAAGAGAATTCTCAAGTACTTGTAAGGCTCAATTAATGTAGGCCTGTGGTATCCCAGCAGCTCAAATTTCACTCCTAGGGGATTCACTGATGCTGATTATGGAAGAGACAAGCTAGATAGAAAAAGGATCATAGAAGGATGCCATTTCCTTGGAGAGTGTCTTTTCTCAAGGTATAGCAAGAAGCAAAATTCTATCATGCTAAGTACAGCTGAAGCTGAGTACATGGTTGCAGGAAGTTACATAGCACAACTGCTATGGATTAAGAAACAACTTGAAGATTATGGTATAAAATCAAACTGTCTTAAAGTTATTTGTGATAACAAGAGTGCAATTGACTTATCCAAAAATCCAATTCAGCATGGTAGGATGAAGCATTTCAACATCAGACATCACTTCATTAGGTATCATGTGCTAAGAGGAGATGTCAAGCTGGAGTATGTTCCTTTTGAGGAATAGCGCGTTGACATTTTCATCAAGCCATTGCCAAAGGGGCAATTTAATACTCTAAGGTAGTTAATTTGTATGGCTAATCTGCATTGAAGAAGAAGAAGAATGAAAATGTTAGAAATTTGGCTAAGTGTTGAAGATCAAGCCTTGAGAAGATACGTGGATAACACCATGATAAGTGTATAATTACACTTATTATTATGATAATTTTGCACATTAAACACCATAGTTTAAGTCATTTTTATACTTCATAAAAAAGATTTCACGTGGTATGTAGTTGTTTTTGTGCAAATGTAGGTATTAGGTAAATCTTGGAAGTAAAATGATTAATGTTAGTAATCTATGAAAGAAAAGTGAAAAAGGTGTAAAAAGATGCGTAGAACTTAAGGATTTGATTTAGGATCGAAGCTGTTGAAGATAGGTAAAGTTACAATAAGGATTCTGAAGAAAAACACAATTCACGGTCGTAACAACCATTCGCAGACGCGACTTACTATTCTTAGAACAGAAGTTGCCAACCAAGTATTCACGGTCGCAACATGTACTTCGATGTTGCGACTTTGACAGTTGTTTGGTCAACTCTTCTGAACTACCAACCGCTATATAAGAACGATTAACCACCATGAACCGCCATCAACTACCAAACTAAAAGACACCTTTTAGAAGTTAACCAAGCATGATAAGGTGCCTTTTCGTTGTGGATAAGGATAAAGCTTCTCATCCAATCACAATGAAGTGATGCAATCTTTCGCCAATGGACACAGCTCTTCGTTAGGATAGACGCAACTCTTCATACTCTATAAATAGGGCTCCAAACTCACCAATTTCATAGCACAAGTGGTGGATAAAGTGGTGCATGGCATGGTAGATGTGTGCCTATAGATAGAGAATAAAAATATCTAGATTTTGCTATGTTCATAAGTGTTAGCGAGAAACTGTATAAGTGATTCGAACCCTATTTCGATCACTAGATTTATCTACATATTCGAGCGATTGTTGTATAAGTGTAATTGCAAATCACTTATCAATAAAAGTTTTCATTCTTCAATATTCAGTTATTCGAGATTCAAAAAGAATAGCATCCTAGCGGAGGTTCTGTACGAGTCAAGACTAAATTCAAAGCAGATGTAGGAATTGCAGGAATTGACGACTCCCATTAAAGAGTGGATACGGTTTGATCAACTTTAGCTTTCACTTGCATACCATACAACTTTGCTTTTTCTTTCTACTTATACTTTCTATTTTGAAGTTTATGATATGACTATGAGTCATAATGTGTATTTCGTGTTGAGTCTTTTATATTAATCAAGTTATATGCTTTTGATTTAACTTTAAGAGTAGTTTCGGGGTTAACAAGATTATGTATAATCACTTGATCTGTGATTATAACGCTCTTTAGTGAGCCAACATTTTTGGAATGATAACTTGCTAAATATAGCTATGTGAGAGCGACCCATACTAAGCATAGTAATATTGTTATCCAGGTTTATATAATCATATTCATTTGTTTGCACTAGATTTAGAAAAGTCATTTCATGTGTTGCTCTGCGATGAATAATTGAATATCTGAGTGTTTAGAACCGAATTTGTTAAATTAATCTAGTAAATGTAATATCTTTGATGACCTTGCATGTTTTTTTTCCCATACTTGTTGTGCGAAATATCTATATAGATTTTATCTCCTCTAATCTTCATACATTTATCTATCCATCCATCATTCCAATCCTCCAAACTAAATTGCATTATTTTCTTTTGTTCAGTTTCTCTTGTTAATCTTTAGAGCTGGTTCCTTCCCTGTGGGATCGATATCTTTTCAAACTACATCGTAACTATATACTTGCAATTATCATCATTTTTCTATTTGATAAGTGGTATTGACAACACCTCTACTTTAAAGCCAAAATCTTACAAACAAGTTATTAAACTTATCAGTTGAAAAGTGGCAAATAAATTTTTGGTGCCATTGCCGAGGAAGGCAAGTGCGTTCTAGAGATCTAATTGCCGGAGAATGAGCAATTATATTTTACATGCACTATGCCATAGATGGCCTATCGCAACCAGAATGCTTGGTGTTGCAATTTTTTAAGAAAAAAAGGATTTTTTGATACACAATTTAAAAAGTGTTCCAAAAGTGTTGTAATAAATCTTTTAGTAGATCGAATACACTTTTATCGCAACACATTGTGATTTACTGTTGTAAAAAAAAGTGAAAAGTTAACGGGTGGGAATACTCCCGCTTGTTTGTTGACGGAAAAAAAACAAAAAAAAAATTTACACAACTTCTCTCTCCTCTCCATGAAAATCCCTAAATCCACAATTAAGTGTACTTTGATTTCACTCTCCTTTTCCAACTCTCATGTTTGTTGTTCCTCTTCTCCTCTCGATTCTTCTTCTTCTGATTGTGAGGATTTTTATGGCTCCGTGAGGAACAACGGTGGCTCCATGAAGAGAAGCGATGACTGCGGAAAGATGTAGACCGAATCTTTTCCCTTAAAAGCTCTCAGAATGAGGGGGAGCTGTATTTTTTTGGTTGTGGGTTCTATTATTTTTTCGGTAATGGAGTGTTTGCGAACTTCAATTCGTGATCCAAGTTCAAAGATTTCAGTTAGTTTCTCAAACGAAGTTCCCCAATTGTTCTTCTGCAATTCCTCTCATGAAGTAAGTTGCGTTACTAGTTAAGTTTTTGTTTATAGGTTCTTTGTAATGGTTTTGTTTTGAAGATTTTGGAATCCGATGATTGTTTTCTTGTGTTTGACATACTAGGATTCAATTTGATTTAACTCAATTCTTTCATTCTTTGAGGTTGGGGTTTTTTATTTTTTGTTTTCTTTTGTTCATTGTTGACATAATTTAACTTTTTTCTTTTTATTAATCGGTTGATGATGATGATTTTTAATTTTAGGAGTTTGATGATTTTATATTATAATTTGATGATTTAGTTTTTCTTGATGAATAGTTTGAGAGAAATCTAGAAGTTTAATCCGATGATGATTCTATTATTTGTTAATAGGAGCAATGGCAAAGAGTTACTTCAAGCAAGAGCATGATCTTGGTGAGTGCTTATAATTGAATAGTGTACCGATTGAATAAATATTGGACTCCAAGAATGAATTTCTGATGGTTTGGATCTAACTTTCCTTTCATAGAAGAGATTTGCAAAGGCTGCTAGAATCAAGGAGAAGTAACCAGACAGAATTTCGGTGAGAATATTATATATTTATATTTTGATATGTTTGTGTGTTTCCCTTCATGTTGTTTGTGTAGTATATGAAGGTTACAAAGAATTTCATAGGATCAGTTACTAAGTTTAGGGGTTGTAAAAAGCCATGTTCAAGGACTATTTTAGCCAAATTGTTCTGCCTCGTTATGAAAAGCTTCCCATTCATTTCGTTCCTTACATTGCTCAAGGCAGAACTCTTGAAAATCTGAGGAAAGAAAGTGCCTTGTGTTTTATAATGAAATAGAAAATTAATCTTTTATATTGCAGCATATTGACATATTCTGAATGTAGAATAGAAGTCTGCTAATGAAACATTTGAAGTAATTTGCTGCACCATAAGTTAACAATTGGGTTGATGTGCATATTTTTGATATATAGATTTGCTTCAAACTATTTTCGTTACAGTTTAACATTTATTTACTTACTGATTCGACTGAAACTTATTCATCAAGATGTAGGATCTATTATGCATGAATAAACCAAGTAAATTATTGATTGTTTTTCCTGGTTTTTATCCTTGAATTTAACTCAATTTAATTTAACTCAATTCTTTCATTTTGTTTTTTTTATGTTTATGCTTTGTTCCAAACTATAATCAAAATTATGTCAGAGTTGATTCAATACACTGGTTGTTACCCACTAAAACTATCTTATTTAGGTACATATTGGAAGGTGAAAATTCTATATAGATAAATGATTGTTGCATTAAATTCAAAATTTTCTCGAAT
>CATIWQ010363512.1:0-17634 GCA_949673415.1 Euphorbia schlechtendalii
GGCCAAGAGTCTCTTGTCCTTGATTGGCCCCAAGTCTTCAGTTCCTTAAACTCTACTCCTCTGACTCCTTACTGCAATGGTTCCAATAATTGCTGCGAGGCTTCAGTATCCGAACAGGTTACGGTATTTGATCCGACTTTAAAGCCTATAGATGGTAATAATCAAAACGGCTGTAGTTTGGCCTTCCTTGCAGACGAAAACTGGGTTTACAGGCAACTGCATAAAGAAAAACAATTAGTATATGTCCCGTTGAAACTGTCCTGTTTGATGGAATTCAGTAATGATTATCCTTTGAACAGAGATGCTGCCTTTTGCTACCAAACCCTGCCTCCTTTCAGAAATGCAACTGCAATCTCCGCCAAAGGCTGTGGTTGATGGGCTGGATACGAGGGCAATCCATACCTTGGAATTTCTGGATGCATAGGTAATTCAATATCTCTTTTAAGAATAATATAGAAGAAGGAATGTTTTTATTCCTTTATATTCTACTAAATCAATAAATCATAGGTGAAATATTATTATTTCGTAGCCTAGTTAACAACACATATTTAGTACGTGAAAATAGATTTAAGTTCTACTCTCATTAAATTCATTTGTAAAAAGAGGCGAAGAATTTAATTAATAATGACTAAGCTCTTTTTTTTAAAACCTCTCAGAGGAACGATGTGTTCCTCCAAAGAAAAAAAGGTTGGGATGGATGAAAATTTCGGGGCGGACGTCCCAACTAGGTTGATGTATCCGCTTGCCTACAAAACACTCATCCTTCTTTTCATTAATAAAATTGGTTCACAAATAGGAACCGTAAAGTTCGTGTTACATGGAGAGAACTAAACTCGGATTAGTGAACAAATCCGAGACCGAAAAGTTAACGAAACGTTTGTGAGAATTAAAAATAAACCAACACAAATTAATACACTCAGAAAGAATATCGTTTTCATGCGTCGATCCTTCAAAGATTTGTTTGTTACGACTTTTCCATATGTTCTTAACTATCTCAATAAAAGGATTTCTGATTTATAAAAAAATCTGTTATTTTGTTTTACATCTAAAGGACTTATAGGAACATGTGTTTCATGGATAAAATTTTGGCCTAATACATCAACACCTCCTAAAGTTGGTTCAGAAAATTGGATGTCACGTGTCAACTTCTGGTTGAAGAGAAAAAAATCAGAAAAATGACATATTTGGAAAGTAAAACCAACCAGATTCTCACACGTGACGTTGAGGGGGCTACCTAGTGCATTTTTTCCAAGTTAAGAGGGTAACTGGTCCTTTTGAAAATTGAGGGCGGTATCCGATTTTCTGAGCCAACTTTAGGAGGTGTTGATGTGTTAGGCCTAAATTTTTTTTTTAAATTTATGAAATGGTGGTATATTTGTAAATTTCAATAATCTTAATCATACATCCGATTTTAATGTTTGAGATTAAATTTTAGTTATTTGTAAATTTCTTTAAATTGGAAAAGTGGTACACTTGTAAATTTCAGTCAATCTTAATCATCCATCTGGTTTTAGGCCCTATTCTCTTCAACTTCTGAAAGTTGAACTGAACTGAACTTAACTTAACTTAACTATACTTATTTCAGTGTAAATTTATAACTACACATAGTTGAATTTAACTGAACTGAACTTAACTTAATTTAACTGAACTGAACTTAATTGAATTGTAGTTAAACAAAACATGGCCTTAATATTTGAGATTGAATTTTAGTTATTTGTAAATTTTAGTTAACCTCAATCATTCATCCGATTTTAATGATTAATATTGAATTTTAGTTAATTATGAGATCAACGGTATAATTAAATCTCAACCATAATATTAGATAGATATTTCATATTAACTAAAATTTTGAAGATTCTTTTTCCTGTGCTTTACATAGAATAAATAAACTAAATAAGTATATTTGTTAAATGTCTACTTTAAAATTTTTTTTTACTAGATATTGACGAATGCAAAAGTCCAGGAAGAGATGAATGCAAGGGGATAACTAAATGTGTTAATACTCCTGGATCATTTAAATGTGTTGTCAATCCTATTTGGATTGTTGTTATAAGTAAGTTCATTCTCCAACATATTTTAATATGTTAATGCTCGAATATTTTTTCCCACTTTTATTAATATCATACAGTACCATTCAGTTCAAATGGTAAAATTCCGTCCTTACTGACTTTGGCACAATAGTGTTACATAGAAGAACTTCAAGCAAAACCCGTTCAAACTCAAAAAAATTGATAAATAATAATATAAACTAAAATTAAATGGCATAATCGTATTGGCACGAAGTGAAAGAAGCTTAATTTTTTTGGCAAATTTTAAAATCATGATTTGTGATTTATTTGTTGTGAAAAATGATGCTGTTGAACTTTTTTTTTTTAAATCTAAATTGTATTGATATTATTGTATTTTCACATTGAAATTATTTTCAAGAAATTAACAACCTGGCCATTTTTTAAACTTCAGTTAAAATGGTAATACCACCTAATAATAGATTCATTGTTTTAAATCTCGTACAGTTAGGATAACATTATTTTTACCTCTTGTAATAAAGATATTTGTGAACCTTTAAATACCGTATTTAAAAACATTAACCAACTTGAGCACATTTAACACAAAATTATTGATCCATGCGATGTTTAGGTTCAACATCATGTATATAGTTTTTAGACCCGATGCATTAAAAGGTGTTTCAAGTTGTAACAATATTTGCTGTCGCCTGAACTTTCAAAGTGGTTTCATGGTTACTTCAACTTTCAAAAAGTGTATTACTCACATGTCAGCTTCTGATTGGAAAGGAGATATTGAAAAAATGATATCTTCGAAAAGTTAAACTAATCAGAAGTTGACATGTGACATTCAAAAAGCAAAGTGGTGCGTTTTTTGAAAGTTGAGTTAGTTACAGTATCACTTTAAAAGTTCAGAGGAACAATGGATTTTTTGGAACAACTAGGGGCATATTCTGATGCATCAGGCTTAGTTTTTCATATAGTTCATTTATGATGTGTTACATCTTACATCCCCAACTCTCCATGTGTTCACTTCTAAAACTTAAAGTTCATCCGTTACACGTTCTCTTTTTTCAAGTTCAGTAATCAACTTTACATATGAACCAGTTGTAAAAACACTTGCTAATAGTATGAAGAATCTATTAATGTTAATATTTCCTCTTTCACTCGTACAGTCATGGCTGGGGTGATTGGATTTGTTGTAGTACTCTTTTGTATTTGGTTGGTTTACAAATTACTCAAGAGAAGAAGTAAAACAAAACTTAGAAAGAAGTTTTTCAAACGAAATGGTGGCTTATTACTACAACAACATGTAACTTCAGTTAATGGAAGTCTTCAGAAAACAAAAATATTTAGTTCAAAGGAGTTAGAAAAAGCTACTGATAACTTCACTAAGAGCATAATATTGGGTCAAGGTGGTCAAGGCATAGTATGTAAAGGAATGTTGGTAGATGGAAGAATTGTTGACGTAAAAAAATCAACATTAGTAGATAAAGAAAACCTTCAGGAGTTTATTAATGAAGTTGTTCTTCTCTCACAAATTAACCATAGGAATGTGGTTAAATTGGTTGGTTGTTGTTTGGAAACCGAAGTTCCTTTACTAGTCTATGAATTTATACCTAATGGATCTCTTTTTCAGCATATTCATGACCAAAAAGATAACGTTCCATTATCATGGGAACTGCGATTACAGGTTGCAACTGAAGCTGCTGGAGCTGTTGCTTATTTACACTTTGCGGCTTCTATTCCAATCTATCACCGTGATATTAAGTCAACAAATATTTTGTTGGATGAAAAGTTTAGACCTAAAGTACCCGATTTCGGAACTTCAAGATCCATAGCTGTTGACCAAACTCATTTGACGACTCATGTTCACGGAACAATGGGATACTTAGATCCAGAGTACTTCCAATCCAGTCAATTTACCGCAAAGAGTGATGTTTACAGCTTCGGAGTAGTTCTACTTGAGCTATTAAGTGGACAAAAACCAATTTGTTGGGAAAGATCAGAAGAAAGCAGGAGTTTAGCTACATACTTTGATCTTTTGATGGAAGAGAATAAGCTATTTGAGATAATTGATATTACCATTATGCAACCAAAGAATGAACAACAGATTATTGCAGTTGCTAATCTTGCAAAAAGATGCTTGAACTTATATGGTAGGTTTTGACCTAATATGAAGGAAGTTGCAAAATATTGAAGCACATCCGGTCTTCGACAACAAAGGAATTCGCTATTCAACAAAATATTGAAGCCATTGGGCCAAATGCTAGTCCAACCGATGTTACATATGATTTACAAGATAACATGTCCCTACCGTCATTTGAGGTTGAATCTTATCAAACATGGTGATGATTTGTATGAAATGCCTAATTATAGTGTCATTATCTAAAGTGTGAGTACATATTGTCTTTAGAAAGTTTTTTTAACATGTCTTTAGAAAGTATATATGCATGCATGCCCATATTGTGTCATTTGATTTTTGTTAATGGTATTGTTGTAATATATAATACGGGAATAAAGTTTAAGTTTTAATATAGTGTATACATATTAATAAATATATAAAAATCACCAAAATAAATAAATATATAAAAAGTAAAAAAAATTACGCATTAATATTTGTTAAAACTTATAACTGTCTCATTCTTGAGATATACTCCTCCACGCATATGTATTTATATTTATGAAAAAAAACTTTTCTAATTTTAATATATAAAACAGCAAAAAATGTTTGAACGTAATTATCACTACAAAAATTTTGAGTATTGGAGACGACCAAAATATGTCCCCAAAAGTACAAAAAAACTGTTCTCAATGCTTTTAAGATGATTTTTACGTCCCCAATGATCGTTACGAATACCCCTATACTCAATTCTATACACCCGAATCTATACAGAACAAAAAGTAAGATGGCGTCCTCACTATGGGGTTGATTTTTGTCTCCACGAATAGAGATAAATGTTGTCCACAAAAATTAGAACCAATATGATCCCTATGCAAAGGGAACAGAATTTGTCATTACAATGGGGACAACTATTTCTCCCAAACAAAAAGACGATTTATCTAACAATTGTTTGTCTTTGAATGAAGGACAACTATGTCCCTAACGACTTTTGTCATTCTAATAGGAGACAAAAGTGGTATTTTATAGAGGAATCTAATACACTAATTATACATAAAAATATTTTAATCAGGGCCGGCTCAATAGCAAGAGCATCATGAGCTATCGCTCAGGGCCCCAAGTCTTACGGGGCCTCGAATAATTCTTCGGGTTTATAAGAGTAAAATAAAATTTATATATACGATAATTCTGTGGAAGTAAGGTTAAAGTTCTTGTAGCGTGGTGGATGGGGCGCTTGTATGCTTTCCTTTTGGGCAGAGATCAAATCCTACTAGCAGCAATTTCTTTCATTTTATCCCTCTTTTATTTTATTTATCCTTGAAATCTATATAATTGTTTAACTCTTTTTATATTATAACGATTTTGATATCTAATTTATTCAAATTTTATCAAATGAATTTTAATTTCATTGTATACCGATATATTTATTAGTTAAATAATAAATTGTTGTTGAAAGGTTTTAAATAAATTTTTATTTACAAGGGTCAATATTTCATTTTTTGCTCAGGGTCCCAGAAATTTCCCAAACGGCCCTGATTTTAATGTTAGGATAATTATTTGGATTGAAGGGAGCTGTGACAAAGAATGAATGAGAACCAGCAACAAAATTCTTCTGCTGCTAATAAATGTAATTCGGATCGTCCAACTTATCATGTTTATAAAATTGAAAGTAATCATACAACTCAATATTTCTCAACCAACCAACCTACCTACCTACCTTTCTTTAAAAGCATAACCATTACAAGATGCGAGAACAACTACGGATTTTTCTCTGTACCAAATGACATATTTAACTTAGTAAAATAATAGAACTACCCACTCTAATACATCCATGAATAAAAACAAGGGACATAACTAACACATTGGAAATAGATGCATAAAGATTACATTCATCTGTCTCCTTTGATCCATGCAAAATGCTGCACTAAATAAAAAAACCACAATTAGATAACAACAAAAGTTTCACACTTCCGTAAAAGTACTCCCTTTGGTGCCGAAAGATTGTCATTTTAACCAAGATTGTCATTTTCCCTTTTGATTGTCATTCTCACATACCAATACAACATTAACACTTTTGCGCTTACAAGGTGATAATTAAGAAGAGAGAATTCTATGATAAAGTAAAAAGCATAAATTAATCATTTTAATAGAGTAATAAATATTTATTAATCTTGATTAAAATCCTAGAATGACAAATCTTTCGGTACTTAAGGGAGTAACTCTAACATTTCGTATCAGCTAACTCATAAGAGAACACATATAAAATAACGGAAAACAACTTGATGGATAATATGTTGATGCAATACAACTTACTATATAATTTGAAACATTGTTAGACTATTGATTACAAAATCTATGGAAATTATCTTTGTGATTCAGTTAGTTTGTTTAGATGATAATTATGAGAAAAAGATTAGATTAAAATAGAAATTTTGAATTTATATTATGATATTTTAGGATTTAGTTATCTTGTAAGCCTATAAATAGGCATCTATGTTTCATAATATGTGTGCCTAATTAACTCATGAAATTGCAAGTTTGAGTTCAAGTATATAAAAAGCCATTGCAACAGTGGATACGAGCTTAAATGATCTTAAGGCCTTGTGAGATGGGTCACTAAGGTTAGAAACATGATAAACGAAATGATGCTAGGACAAGAAGAAGAAGTGTTAGTGATTCGGATGCAAGAACAAAAACTCGTGAAATGTAAGTTTGAGTTGGATATTCGTGAAAAAGTGCATCTAAAGATATTTGATGACATGTGCTTCAAAAGTTCGATGGTGACATTGTATCATCAAGGTTCGATGGTGGGAAAGTACATCATCAAAATAATGAATAGATTTTGAATTAAGAGTGAGTGTCTGATTATTGATTACAAAATCTATGGAAATTTTCTTTGTGATTCAATTAGTTTGTTTAGATGATAATTATGAGATAAAGATTAGATTAGAATTTAAGTTTTGAATTTATATTATGATATTTTAGGATTTAGTTATCTTGTAAGCATATAAATAGGCATCTATGTTTCATAATATGTGTGTCCAATGAACTCATGAAATTGCAAGTTTGAGTTCAAGTAAATTAAAAGGTGAACAAACACTTACATCTGTTCTGAATTTTTTCTGGTAACCCATCGATGCCTCTATTGTATGTCCTAATAGTACTAGTAAAGTTTGAACCTTACTTTTGCCCAGCAGCATCTTGCTTTATAAGCAAATTTAGGATATGCATCAAACTGCAGTTGAGCAGCACAAAAAGTTTAGTTTTGTTACGGTCTTCACAAATAAGCTACCATTGAAGATCTTACAAAAGAACCATGTAAAGAGATATCATATTCGGATTTTGTTCAAAAAGAAATGAAGGAAAGTCATACATCTCCAGGATCTTATTTTACTGTAAATGTAGCTCCTTTTTTATCCTGAAAAAATAGTCTGACATGACATTATGGTAGTGAGTCAAGCATTTCGAGGAATATACCGGTCCAAAGGCGACGTTTTTTACTATTAAGAGCATTGCAATAGAAGTACCGATGAAGCATTAATGGTTACTCTATGTTTATCAGCCCTTGAACATGTTAGATATGTAAATATTATTTGTATATAATATTGTGATTACGGATATTTATGTAACAGGGCACAATCCCTAATATATATACATTCACTGAATCACTTTAATGAGTTTGAGTTGCACCAATATTCATTCTTTACATGGTATCAGTTGCCACAAGGCTAATCGCCGCCCTTTAACCACCATCAAGTAAGCCGTCGTCGTCCCCTATTCAGTTGATTTTTTATCCAGCCGCCATGTCATCCTCAACATCCTCTTCATCGAACACCATGTCCTCTTCCAGTTCGTCCACCACTGCTACCATCGGTAATGACGTCACCGCCACCGTCACCCTTCTATCGGTCACTCACTCAACATCAAACTCGAAGCCAACAATTATGTTTTATGGAAAACCCCCATCACCACGATGCTTGCAAGGTGCGGGCTGGTTTCACATGTTGATGGAATAAGAGCTATTCCTGCTGAAATATTGCCTTTTAATGAACCGAATCCGATTTTTCAATCCTGGTATAGACAAGATCAACAAGTACTATCTTGGTTATTGAATTCTATTTCGCCATCGCTTTTACCACAAATAATTGGAGTCAAGAGTGTTCGTCAAACTTGGGTTAAACTTGAACAAGCTTATGCTTCGGGATCTCGTGCTCAAATTAGAGAATTAAAACAACTTCACTCGCTAGTTAAATTGAATTCGAAGTTGATTTCAGACTATATGCAAATGGAAAACGGATTTCGGATCGTTTAGCCTCATTACAAAACCCAATTTCGGAAGATGACTTGGTTGATTCGGTTTTGGATGGGATTCGAGGTTCGTTGCGTGATGTATGTCACAAATTTGGTTCTCATCCAATTTCTTTTGATGACCTTTTTGGTATTCTGTTAACGGGAGAGAGACAGTTGAAACGTGATAAAGTGTTAGTTAACGACTTGAATGTTCCAACAACTCATTATACCAAAAAACAACCTTCTGAAAGCAGTAGGGGACGAGGTAGGGGGCGTGGACAGCAGAAGTCCCATGACTATTCTCCAATTCCACGAAGGCAGACCCATGACCAGCAAGGTTTCGAGTCCTCGTATACAAATCAATTATCCTATACTACACCATTAGATATCTCTACAATTAAGTGTCATAATTATCATGGTTTCGGTCACATGTCACGCCAATATCCCTCTCCTAGACTTCACAACCCTCGCCATCATCACCCACCTACATCCAACCATACCACAATTACATTTACAAACAACTGGATCTTGGATAGTGGAGCAACCCACCACGTGACTTTGAATTTGGGGCATCGAAATCTACATTCTGAGTATTCAAGACCAGAAGAATTTCATCTAGGTAATGGCTCTACCTTTACCATTAAACATGTTGGTTCATCCTTTCTTCCTGCTAAAAATAGGTCGTTAAAGTTATCTAGTGTTTTACATGTTCCTGAGTTAAATACAAATATGGTTTCTATTAGTGCACTAACCCATTCTAATGATGTTTCTGTTGAGTTTTTTTTTATGATTTCTTTGTTGTGAAGGACCTGTTGGAATCTGGGGAATTTCTTGGATAATTCTCAAGTCGCAGAAAACACTTTTAGATTGAAATTTATTTGGTCGGTTCACCAAACTTTCAATCAGATAAAATCAGAAAATAAGTTAAGAACTAGAATTTGATGTTTGCTATGAAAATACAACCGAATTTTTCTTTGTGTTTACCAATTCTGTTTTTGGTGAAATAAATAACCAAAAAATGTCAGCAAACATACTGTTTCGAGTAGTAGTCATGTCCAAAAGACATGTTTTTTCGAATTTCAGTTGTGTCCAACAGACATACTATTTCGGTCAAAAAATTCATTTTTCTAATGAATTTTAAAGGATGCATATGTTCGGGAATAAAAAATTTTCAAACAGGTGATTCTTCAAGGACCGAACAACAATGGGTTATACTTAGCCCCAGCCCTGGACGCTGCCCCAGGACCCCACCAGGGGCTGCCGCCCCTTGGACTCCGCACCCGAGGGCGCTGCCCCCGGATCCCCAAATCGTAATCGTACCCGAAAAGTGTGCACTTCGCACTTTCCCAACTTGTTTGATGAAACATCACAATCACATTGGTCGAACCAGTCAATCCCATTACACTAAAATACTAACAATCCTCCCCCATTTTAGTGCAATCCTTAATAAACTAAACAAAATCACAACAAAATAAACAAACTCGTGCATAAATGAAAATATTGTGACGATTGAATTTCATTTTAGTATATTACACTTTCCAAATACTGAATACCTAGGTGTCACTATGGATTGAACCTTAGTTATTCATTATGAATGGAGATAATATACACATAAGTCAAAATTCTAAAAGTTTAAACTTGGCACCATCTTTTATTGACCTTGTGTCCTTATCCTTCATAAGCATATCAAAGTCAAGTCCTTACTTCTTGAAGCGGTTAAGCTTCTTGCTCATATAGGTAGCTCTTTTACTCTTGCACCTGCATGTGCAATTTTTTAAAAAAGCTATTAAGAATTTAAACTTCAACCTCCATTACAATCTTGCAGGTGTGAGCACGTGATTTTAATCCTCACACGCGAGTTCAATGATGAAACTGTAATTTATTTTCCTTTGCTAGTCTTCCACTTTAACAGGGTCTCGGAGGTCCTTGGGAGAAACATTCCTCATTTCTGTAGAAACCTTAGATGTTTTCTTTATTATCGGCATTACCACAATGGCGCCGATATTGCCATCTCATCAGTAACCCGGCCCGATTTGAACCAAAATCAGACCAAAAATCACGATCATCGATGTAACTAATATCGATACCAATGCCATAACATCGGTACTGATGTTAAACATCAGTACCGATGTCACGACATCGGTACCGATGTAATGTCATGAAATCGGTACCGATATTGGAGACATCGGTACCAATGTCGCTAAATTCTAGTGACATCGGTACCAATGTCGCAATGACAGCATCAATAAATTGCAGAATTTCAGAAATTATTAAACAAATATTTAATAATTAATACCAGTCACTTTCAACACTGTTGAAGTGGCTGGAATTGGCCCTCTACAATGTTGGATGGGACTTTAGTGGGAGCAAAAGGCCAAAAAGCCTAAGGATATGCTTTTTTGACTTTGGGATTGAATGGAGCTCTTATGGAAGAGAGGCTCATATTCAGCAAAAGGGGGAGAGAGTACGAAAAAAGGAGAGGAGAAGGATGAAACTCAGAGGAAAAACTCATATCAAAATCAAGTAAAAGAGATGGAGCATTTCCATAGGTGTTCTTGAGTGTTCTTCATCTAAACACCAACTTTCACCCCCCAAAACTTGGAATTCCGGGTTTGTTAAATCAAATACTTGAGGTTTTGACTTGAATGGAGAGTCTAAAACATCTTTATCACTCACTTGAAGGTTACTACACCTTCTAAAACATCTACTCTGGCAAGGAATGGATCCCTTCCAAAGATTTTCGGTAAATCACCAAAACCAACCAAAAAGAAACGAGGAGAGCTTCCCGGAGGACTTCATGGACCTAAAACAAAGTGGATTCATGACTATAGGGTAAGCCTATGAGTTCCTAGAGTTTGCACTTACATTTATATGCTTTTCTTTTTGAAGTTTCGCTTTGTTTTCGGTTTTTCTCCGTTTTTGCAAACCAATATATTTTCCAGAATTTATAGTATGATTTCAAATCTTTTTGAGTATTTTATTTACATAAACACATTCTAAACATTCTGAGTTTTCCGGAATGATAAAGATCATTCAAAACGGTTAAGTATAGCAAAAGTTATGATCGTTTGAAGTTTCAGATTTTTGTTGTGCCATTTCTGCTGTTTTTTGTGTGTTTTCTGCAGGTCTGGAATGTCGAGGTCGGTACCGACCTTACCAACATCGGTGTCGACATTCCAACATCAGTACCAACATCAGTACTGACATTACCAACATCAGTACCGATGTTGCCTTTGGCAGAACCCAATTTTGCTCAATTTTGAATCGTTTAAAGCCCGGAACAACCCGCTGAGACCCTTCTCAACTTGGAAATGCATCATTGGAGGTAACAAACCTCTAAATTATAATTATTTAAGATTTATTTATGATTTATTAATGTATTAATTTGTTAATTAAGGGTTTGGAGTAGCAATGGAAGCGCTTCGGGCCATTCTTATCGTTATTGCCCTTCACAGGGAAGTCGGTAACGATATGAATGACATTGCTATCGTTGTTAACCCAAACCATGGCTATGTTATGCATGTTCAGCCTAGATTTACATTTCTAAATGTTGATTCAGGTTACCCTCACGAAGAGAACCCTGTTCTCGGATACCTGACCCGACAAAATTCACATGCGGCATTTTCATTAATAAAATGACCAACATACGTGTAAATAAAAATGAACTAATTTTATTTAAAATAACAACTTTAAACCTTCGACATTTTAATTAGGCCACACGGGCCTTACTAAAATCAAATCGAACAGATGTCCTATACCTCATGCTAACCTTTGTGGATGCAGGTTAGATGTATGCCTAGGATTTATTTTCCTTCGAGTATTATATATATTGTTATGAAAATTGTAATTCATAAATTAGGCGGGTGGTTGCATCCCCCGAGGTTATGTAACCTTTGATCTTTACTTTTCCGCATTTACTTCTCACATTTACTTAATGTTTGATGAGTGGATTTATCGCTTTCCGCATGTGCGTTAAATCATGCATTTCAACCTCAAAATGACTGAAGTGCGAATATGCATAACTAAGAAATACGATTTTCTGTAGATGTAATTTAATGTGATCCAATAAGAAATAAGCAACTTATCCCGAACCCGAATCTCTGTGTCTTGGTGGGCCATCCCCCAGATGTTAAGCCTCATAGGACTCTAATTCCTAGAAAGAGCTAATCCAGGTGGCGACTCCACACTAAGAGACGGTGGATTCGGATTCGAATCGATCTGAATAACGTTTTCCGCCCTCTCTTCAAAACCATTTTCCCGGGTCCCACGACTTGGCGCACTCTTTTCAAAACACCCCGGTGGATCACGCCTCTCATCTCTGCGAGCTCTTGACCCACCGCTCCGTGTCGTCCACTCACAGTGGCGACTCCGCTAGGGATTTTTTCTAAAAACTTTTTTTCAAAGGTTTTAGATTTTGGATAAGTGCCGAAATTATTGATCACATTATTCCATTTTCTCTTAATTATGACATATTCATAATTTCGTATTGCAATAGAAAGGATTAACCTATAAGTCTAAGGTGCCCCTATTTTACCGTGAAGCTTGCGAAAGTATGCTTCATGATCCCCTAGTGATCGAAAGGCGCTTAGCGAGTGGATCACTTGTTGCCATACTGCATAGACTCTCTTTAGAAAAGGGGAAAGTGTATCATAGTGCAACAAGAACCTTCTACATCGACAACCCATTTATAACCCTCATTTAAATAACCCATAGGCATTTTCCCTAGGGTGTTACCCAACACTCGATCATGCATTATATTTTCCTGTAGGTACGCTCCTTAGTATCTTCCTGGTACTAAGATGAACCAAACTTAGGATAGAGACTAGCCAAAACCTTACACGTGGGAGTTATATGGTTGGAGGATTGGACGTTGCATGCTATTTGTTATGCATATACTACTTTCAAATTGTCATTGAACAAATGTCATACTGACCACGAATTTTTGTTCAGACTCTTGAACGCACACACTCATGTACATATCACGGTACCTAACTAATATCACATACACTTAGGCACTGTTAACACTATAGATCATGTCACCTTAGGAATACACAAAACCACTTAGGGACATCACTTACCCCTTTTTCAATGAGATATCCACTTGACATCCCACTATAAGCCTGCACAGGGCAAACATACCTTTCCTCTACTACGTGATGTCCACTCGGCATCCAACTCACAGCCCTTCCGGGGTAATTACACACACTAAAAGCCCAAACGGGGCAAATACCTACCCATGATTAAAATAGTGCTTACTAAGCACTCAAACCTTTATCTTCTTAGAATCATGGACTTCTAAGCCTAGGGTATAACACACCGTTCTACCAGAACTTGAACCTAGAATTAGATGATGTGACAAGATAGTGTCACCTAGGATAGGATCATCCTTAGTTATAGTGGTACCCGCTTGGTACCTGAGCCTCTGCCCATTCGGGGCAACAAACCCACTATACTAAGAGTCACACTGTACAATTCACTATTTACCCAAACTCACACAATTATGTGGAAGTTGAACAAAGCCACCTTACGACATGAGAAAGAGCCACAGTTGCCAATTCTCAAAAAACCTATTACCCCACGGATAATAGGCAACCATCACCTGTTTGTTCCAAATGGATTGGAAAACATAAGTCACACCTTAAACCAAGCCTATTACCACATGGTTATTTTGGCAATCAACTTGTTTGCTCCAAGAGGATTGGTAAACACAAATCACAACCTCAGCCTTTTACCACGTGGGTATTACGGCTAGTAACCTGTTTGTTCCAAAGGGATTGGCAAACATAGTCACACTTTACCACATGAGTATCATAGGAATCAAGCTGTTTTGTTCCAAAAGGATTGGCAAAACAAAAGTCGCACCTCAACCCCAAACCTACTGCCACAAGGGTATTACGGTAATCAACCTATTTGTTCCAAGCGGATTGATAAACACAACCCTCGACATCACATAGATGAAACCTCAAACTATTTACCCATTACCACATGGTAACTTGATCATCTCACGATGTCACACAAATATCATACAAATCTCAAATCCAACCCCTTTGTTGGATTTTCATCTTTACCTAACGACTAACCTGTTTGTTTCAAATGAATTGACATACATATTATTTCACATCATGACATTCTAATCCTTTGTGACGTAGTCATGACATATATGCATGTCATGCATATGTTAAGAGTCTATAACCATGCATTTCATGACACTTGCTAGGTCATATTTAGTTGATATCTCATCGATATCACACACTTAGTTTTAGATGACACATGATGCAATGCTACCTAGGTGGTTCCTACTTGGCACTTGAACCTCTAATCATATGGGGCTCCAACATAAATCATTCACCAAAGGCCATACATAGTGATCAATTTCATTCAAGTGTATATATATATACATTACTTTCACTAGGGTACAACACACTATTTACCCGACTCACACAAACTATGCAAGCGAATCCTATTCACAACATGAGAATGCGCCATGGTTATTCTCAAACTTGATATCACCTCATGATATTACACAAATATCTTCTTGACCTCAAATTCACACGACATAGGTGGAAAAATTTGCCACATCATACCTAGCTTAACAAGTATATCATTTTTTATCTTGATTTTTTAACCTAGTTTGTTTCAAATGGATTGACAAACATGAAATTTATATCTTCATGACATTCTAACCCTTCGTAATGCAACCATAACACATGCACATCATGCATCTATGTCTAGTCAATCATACAATCAAGCATCACGAATCCGACATGCATGATCTCATGAATGGCTTGCTCATCACCTCATCCAGATTTTCCTAATCACGATTTGGTAGGAAGGAGGAACGTTATGTCCAGCTGCCTTCACAAAGTATCAACGATAAAATGACCAATGTATTGATTGACCTCGCCAACAATGAGAATCTCTGAGATTGTAGGGAATCTCTGGTCCCCACAAAATTTTGACAGACTATCAGTCTTCTAGGAGACTTTTACCAGCATTACAAGCTAACTTGTCTATTGGAGATCTTACCAAAAACCACACAGAACACAATTAAACTCAATAAAAGGCATTCAGTCAGAATCTAAGGTAGTTTGGGTAGTCGCAACCATGACAAAACTTTTGGGAAAACAACCATTAAGGTTAGTGCAAGCCAGTGCCTTCCGATCCACAAAGCCTTGAATTCAGTTTGTTGGGCTAGATCAGCCCGAAGGAGTTTCAACAAGCCAGCATTTGCCCAAACTCAAGGCTTCATCAATGGCAAACATTACAGTCACACTTCGAGGCAATACTTACCTCCAAGAATGGCTCAACTTGAGAATCACTACAGTCACTCATCTATAATCAGGGTTTCAACAAGGTACTGAATGAATGGGTCCTCAACACTTGATGCCCATCATGGTACCAGCTTTCGACCACACACGAAAGCCAAACTTTCGACAGAACTACTACCCTACTCCATCGGTAGGGCATGATGATGAATGGCTTCCCGAGAAGTTTTATGATGACGAAGCTAATGGATTATAAGGGAGAAGGAGATCCCTGATCACATCTGATCAACTATCAGACTATGATGTTCATTCGAGAGAAAGAGGCAACTTGCATCTTCTTCAATGATTCCAGAGGGTGTTAGATTATCCAACGGTCAATCATGGATGCTATATAGAATCTTGAGATTTCCAAGAAGAAACCTCATCTCTTGAGAAGATTGTGTTAACGTCAAAGACAAGTTGAAAGTGCGGCATGTGGTAACATCGGTACAGGAAGATGCAGCAGAAAAGTCAATTCTAAATACAACTAGAAGAGGAATCTTTTTTATGATCTTCATATACATGTCATGCATATATCATAATATGTTCATGCCATACGCATACATATCATATGTTTGACATGAACACATATAACATGGTGTTATGTATATATCTTATGCATATTGCCACAACCATTAATTTATGCAGGATTATATACAACAAGGTTTGATTTCTTATTTCTTTCACACACTTGCAATTTATGTTTTCCATTACTTTCATTCTTTTGTATACCCATGGAACACTTCGAGAAAAAGATAGGGTCATAAGCATCACAATCTTTGGTATCTAACCAGAATAGATACCTCTTGAAACCATCCCATTCTTGTTCATCCCTTCCATGCAACTTGATGTCACATCGACAGTACATATATGATCATATCATCACTTGAATCATACCCTTAAAATGAATACTCATACATGATCATCTCATCATTCTTGCATTCTCTTGGTATCACAACAGTACCACTTAGGGTTGTGTAACTCTATACAACCTGTTTATCAAGAACCCTCAATCGTCATACACCAAAATGAGAAACAATCTCATTTCATCTCAACTCTAAATCCACTTCGATGTGTCATTGTCATCATAACATCCAATTCGCACATATGGCATATGTGACCATACCAAACACCCTCAGTCTTTACACACTAAAACGAGTAACAATCCATTTTATCTCAACTCCAAATCCACTTCAATGTCTCCCCGACATCATAGCATCCAGTCTATACATATGGAGTACATGATCTTGTCAAAAGCTCTAATTCCTTGTACAATAAAAAGAGCAAAAATCTCATCATTTACTTTGATGTCCTATAACTTCTTGTCCGTGCATATGGTGTGCGTGACCATTTCATGCATCACATGCATGCATACATGTGTTCCATGGGTATCCCTCAGAATTCGTTATTTTACATTATTTCGATTACTAACTCTGTTTGTTCTTTTGAACACTACACACATAGTCTTTACTTTTTGTTTGAAATAAACATTAACTCCTTGTTTTGCAGCCATTGCCTTACCTTGCATGCACATTATACATATTTATGGTAATGTGTTTAATCTAACAATAACATACATCGCATGCATGAAATAAATTTCTTCTAGGTTTCGATGAGAAGGATCAAGAATCTCACCAGCAACGAAACGACTGCCTCCTTTAACCACCTGGGTTTGGGTCAAAAGTTCCAAACACCTCGAATCAAGTCAGGGTTCAGTCAAATCTAGCTCTAGGGATAGACTTGGAAGAGTCAAATCAAACAACATCAATTCTTTCATCCGAACAAAAACCCTCCATCTGAAATACAAAGCTGTCCAATCATCATATCCCAATAAGGTCATTCTCAATTCCCAAAGGAGACCATCGTTCTATGGGAGATTTATCTTTTGAGCTCACATTTTTGCATGTAATATATA
>CATIWQ010363524.1:0-22423 GCA_949673415.1 Euphorbia schlechtendalii
GTAAATAAATACTTAATAAATTAATAATCCAGTAAATTAAAAATTCCGTAAAAAAATATTTAATCGACTAAATTTAAATATTCCGTAAAAAAATATTTAATCGACTAAATTTATTTTTTTACCAACTTTTATTACGTTACCAAATAACATTTTATGTACTTCTGAAATTACGAACATGTATTTGAATAAAAAATTTTAAATTCTGGTTATCGGTTCAAACAATTTAATCCGACATACAATTTTGACCGTACTAATGTAGCCGGCCAACCTATTTAAATTCCGGTTATAGTTGGCCGGAATTAAATTTCGGCCAACAATGTTATTGGCCGAAATTTGATTCCGGCCAGCAATGCACCTGGCCGGAATAAAATTCCGGCCAATAAAGTAGTTGGCCGGAAAATAATTCTGGCCAGCAATGTAGATGGCCAGAAAATTATTCCGGCCATTTGCATGGTCGGCCGGAAATAATTTTCGGCCGACCAACCTTAATTTCCGGCCAACCAACCCTTTCCGGCCACATTTGCAAATGGCCGGAATTATTTTCCGGCCACTTCTGTGGTTGGCCGGAAAATAATTCCGGCCAACATTATGGTTGGCCGGATAATAAATCCGGCCAACATTAGGGTTGGCCGGAATTATTTTCCGGCCAACCTTTTCCGCTGGAAACGAACCGATGGAAACGAACCAGATCGGTTCGTTTCCGGTGGAAACAAACCGTTTCCAGTTCGTTTGCAGTTTCCGGCAAACCCGACCGATTTCCGACGCCGGAAACCGGTGATGTTTTCCGGCCAGAAACATGGCCGGAAAAAGCTTGCTCGATGTTAAACGAAATTCGAAAAAATACCTGAGCCGACGCTTCTGATTTCCTCCGTCCATGTCGCCGGAATGTCGCCAGAAATTTTTTTTGAAATTGTAGAGAAAGTTTGAGGTATGAATTTGAAGTTTGGATGTTAAAATAGAAAAAAAGTTAGTGAAGTGGGGTTATATAGAGAAATTAGGCCCAGGGGTAAAAAAGGAAAGTATTTGAAAAAATACGGGCGACGCGAAGTAAAAAGGGGTTACGCGTAGCAGTTCCGTTGAAGATAATGAGCAAATAATTCTTATTTAATTTAAATAGAGTTAACTTAGAGAGATGACTACCCATGTTGGAATATTATGTGTATCCAAAATTAAAGTTACCATTCTGGGTTGGATATTTTCCACAAAGCTATTGGTTATAAATGGTAATCATGTAGGATATGGGAATCCAACTTTTTTATTAATTTTAGTGGAAATTTATTTTAACAGTTGTTTTTAGATTGCAATCTTTTTCAACAAAGTATTTAATTAATATTATTAAACATGAAAATAAACCATTACAACTATATCAAACATATATCATTTACCATATTAGTGTATTTATTATTCTAATAAATGACTGAAATAAAGTCCTCTAGCAGCTAGTTTCTATGGATTTAAACTTGGTGAACATCATAATTAATGAGTAGATGGATGTAGAATTGACTAACTTGTTAATAATAGTAGGGTTTTTGTAGCTAATATTTGATTCTTATCATTCTCATTGATTTTTGTGGATGTACTAATAATTAAAATAAATTCAATTGGTGATTTTTTAAATACCTCTTATCCGAGGATAATAATGTTTTGCAATTTCTTTACATGCAACATGTTTATGCTATTATCACAAATTTCGTCAAAACTATTTCAAAAATTGATGCATTTAACGATTTCATATACAAAATAAGATATGCAAATCCTTATAATACATTAGATTTTGAAGTGTATGTTTGTATATAAAAGTTAATTTCACATATAAGAACATCAATAGAAATATGTAATATGTATTCACTCAAAATAATTAGCATAATTTCTAATGTATCAAATATTTACTCGTAATATTTTATGATTAGTAAAATTAATAATAAATTTTATGAAATGAAAGATTGAAGTTTGGACTATAATTATTAAAGAGGAAAATTTATAAATAAGGTCGATATAAATGCTAATTGAAGAAATAAAAACACAAATATAAGAAGTCCAAGGAAAAATGTTAATTCTCGTATCATGAACATTTCAAATTCATCCTTCATTTGTGTGCTTAATTCCTTACACATTTTTTCATCAATGGTTACAAAGATGATATCATCTACATAGATTTGTACAAAAATGAATGCTTGCTCTTTCTTTTGATGAAAAGAGTAGTATCTATTTTGCCTATGATATAACCTTTAATGATAAAAAGGTTTGTTAATATGTCATATCAGGTTCCGTGGGCTTGCTTCAGGCTATACAATGTCTTCTTCAGCTTGTAGACATGATGAAGATACTTAGGATTTTTAAACTAGGTGGTTGCTTCACATAGAATCATTAGAGACAAGTCCATTTAAAAACGAACATTTGACATCCATTTGATAGAATTTGAAACTCATATGAGATGCAAAGGAACATATGATCTTTATTTCAAGTCTGTCAACAGGGGTAAATGTCTCATCATAATCAATGTCTTCTTGTTGGTTGTAGAATTGAGCAACAAGTCTAAATTTCTTTCCGATAATCGTACCATCTTCATCAAGTTTGTTTCTGAAAACCTACTTTGTGCCAATGATGGATTTATTCCTCAGAGGAGGAACAAGATCCCAAACATCTTTTCTAGTGATTGGTCTGATTCTTCTTGCATAGCCAACAACCAACTTTCATCATGCTCAGCATCTTCAAATTTCTTTAGCTCAATAATGGACATAAATGATGGATGACTTGTCTTTCTGTTGAGTTATCCTCTTGTTAGCACAAGATTATAGGCAGTTTTAAGTATAGGTCTTTCAAGATGATCCTTCTTGGTTCCTGGTCTCCTTAGGCAGATCAATATGAACTGGATTTGTACCAAAAAGAGTACTTAGAACATCTTGTGCTCCATTTATGAAAATGATCTCAAAAGGTTCATATTTGGTTGATGTTTCGGCCTATTCTTATTCAAAGGATGGTTCTTATGAGATTTTATCTCCATCATCCTTTGAGTTTCTCTTTTTACATACATGGTCAATTTCATCAAAATCTACATGTACGGACTCTTCTAAAAATGCGGTTCTTTTAACAAAGACTCTATAGGCTTTGCTATGTGTTGAGTAGCCAAAAAATATTTCCTCATCAGATTTAAAATCAAATTTACTAAATTGTTCTTTAGTATTTAATACAAAACATTTGCAACCAAAAGTTTTAAAATATCCAATTTTTGGAATTCTACCTTTCCAAAGTTTATATGTGTTTTTATCAAAAACAACTCTATTGTGAACTCTATTTAAAATATATCATGTTGTATTAATGGCTTCAATCCAAATATATTTAGGTATTTTGTTATCATTGACCATTGATCGAGCCATTTCAACAATGGTTATGTTTTTCCTCTCAATAACCCCATTTTGTTGAGGTGTATGAGTAGTAGAGAAGTTGTTCACAATGCCTCTGCCATCACATAATCTAGCAAAAAGCTTATTTTCAAGCTCGCTGCCATGATCACTTCTTATTCTTGAAAGTAAGAGATTTGTTCAACTTCAATTCTATTTCATAGTTTAGAAAAACCTTCATAGGCTTCATCTTTGCTACCGAGCAAGATAACCCATGTGTACATAGAATAATCATCAACTATTACCATGGTATATTTGTGTCTTTCCATACTTATAGGTTGAACATGACCAAACACATCAACATGAACTAGTTCAAGTACTCTTTTTGAGGAAAATAAGTTTTTGTTTTAAAAAATTTTTCTAATATGTTTTTCGATTTTACATGCATTACAAAGGTGATCATTTTTAAAGTTTACACTTAGCAATCCCTCAACAAGTTTCTGTTTGACTAGTTTGGTCTAAAGATTCATGTTAACATGTTCAAATCTTCTACACCATATCCATATTTCTTCTTCTTTTGATACGAAACATATATCCTTTTTAGCTTTATCATTTATATCAATCATAGTAAAATTATTTACTCTTTGTGCTTAAAAAATGGTTTGATTGGACTTACACTCAATGATTGAACATCCATGGGAATCAAACATTACTTTCCTTCCTTGATCACACAGTTGTGCAACACTCAAAAGATTAAACTTTAATCCATCAAGGCGGGAGACTTCGACAATCTTGAATTCTGATCTAATGACTACTTTTCCAATAATCTTTCCTTTCTTGTTGTCTCCAAAGCTCACACTTCCACATTTTTTACGTTCAAGTGAAATAAATGAATCTTCATTTCCTGTCATGTGCCTTGAGCACCCTTTATCAATGTATCATAGCTTTTGACCTTGGACCTAGTGCTTACATGAAAAAGGAAAATTTTAAAAACTTTGAACTAGTTTCCCTTAGGTTCGAGGGTATCAAAAGCTAGATCAGGCTAAATATAATCATCACAATATCTATTTATATGCTTGCGCATAGTTGTTGTGTGTTTTTTCAATCCATAGAAATTGTAGTGAATGAAAAATTGGTTGTCTTTGAGGTAGACATATGTTAAAGGGTTCTTGGACCTTCTGCTTTTGTGGAAGTTGTAATCTTTGGGGACATTTTAATTTTTCCTCTGAGGTTGGTTCAATTTGGGAGGATTGTCCCTTCTTTGAGAGGTATTGGTTTCATTTGAGAAATCATGCATCTGAGGTTGTTTCCGATTGTGCCTTATATTCTACCATTGAGGTTGTGACTTCCTCTATGGTTTCCTCTGATGATGATTTATCCTCGAAGTAGAATTATACTTCCGAGGTTTACTTATTTCTAGCATTCTTATGTTTGTATGTAAATGACCCTCAATGAGCATTACTCTTTTTTTGAGTTCTGTAACATTTGCTCCTACTAGCGTAAGCTCCTTCTTATGTTTCTAATATCAGTTTCATGCTCAATCTGTCTCTTGTGTAATGCATTTACAATTGTATGATTGCTTTATCATTCATAGTAAATCCTTCTAATTGCTTCATCATTCATAGTAAATCCTTCTAGATTTACTTTAATGGATTTCATTTACTTTCTGTTCATCTTAACCATCTTGTAGATGTCCACCAAAACCTACATAACTTCATTAGGCATATCAAAAGTTAGAGTATACCTCTTCATTGTGTTATGATTGGCTATGAGTTAATTGCTTTGAAAATGATAACTCTCTTTCTATTTCTACTTTTGACTCAATAGTAGGTGTTATCTCATCTGCGTCCATAAAGCAGATTTGAGTTGTCTCTTCATCATTGTTGGATAAATCAAGAGATGTTTCTTCTTCACTATCACTCTATGTGGTAATCATGGCTTTCTTTCTGTTGTCCTTCTTTAACTTAGAATAGTTGGACTTGATGTGTCCTTCTTGGAGGCATTTAAAGCAAGTGAGATTCTTTGTGTGGTCCTGCTTTGATTTATCCTCAGATACTTTGAACTTTCCTTTAGAGAGTTCATTCTTCTGATATTCTTGCTTCTAAGGATAGATTAACTACGTTTCTTCTGAAATTTCTAAGGATAATTTTCTCCTTTCTTCATGAACCTCCTGAAATTTCTAGCTAGCATGACCATTTTTTCATCATCATCGGTTTCTTCAGCAAAGTCAATGTTAAGAATAATAGCGTTTTGCTTTCATCTTTGGCTTTTCCTTTCTTCTGGAAGTTTTGCAAGAAAATCTCATGAGTAATCAAAGATCCAATTAGTTGATCATATTTGTAAGAAATTAGATCTTGAGCTTCTTCAACAACTTTCTTCTTAGCTTGCCAATCTTTGGTAAGGCTTTTGAAGATCTTTTTGAATTTCTCATCCTTAGAGAACACTTTCCCCAATCTCTTGAACTGATTTATGATGTTGCTGAATATAACATTCATGCTAGAAATTGATTCATTTTCCTCCATCTTAAATAGTTCATAATGGCGCATGTTCTGGTTAATCTTTTATTCTTTGACTTTGTCAGTTCCTTCATAAGTGACTTTTAGCTTTTTTAGATTTCTTAAGTACTCTCACAACCTAAAATCTTGTTATATTAGCAGCATCTAAAGCACAGTGAAGATAGTTAATAGCAGTAACATTGCTCTGCAGCCTGTTCATATCAGAGTCATTATATTGATTTTCAGGTTTGGAAATGGTTACTTCATTAACAGCCATAGTGGGTATATATGTTCCATTAGCTATAGCTAGCTAAGCATACATGTCCTAAGATTGGATAATTTTTTCAATATGTTCTTTCAGAATTTATATTTCTTCTCAAAGAACAGAGGAGGTCTAGACACAGACAGTCCTTATGAAAGTATCCATGAAGACTGATTTCTAAGGAGGTGTTAAATGTAGTTTTCATCAATGCTTGAATGATCTTTAACTCCAGATATGTTAAATCTTTTGATGAGTACTTCTCTGATACCACTTGTTAGACCAAGTTATGGTGATAAACAAGTCATACGGGGGTGAATGAATCTTTTTTGAATTTTTCCCCGTCCTCGGAAGCTCTACAGAAATAGCCCCTAACGTAGTTTTTGAGTAAAATTATTTTAAATTATCCTTAAATTTTATCCTCTGAAGAGTTCTCTTTTTCTTAAGATTTTTGTTAATGTTCAAATTATGAATGGAACAATTTAATCAACAAAGAGAAAGATATAACAAACACAATATTTTTATCTTGGTTCATCCTCTACCTAATCTAGTCCTCGGAATCACCGTCTAAGCTTTAATCCACTATGGAATTCCCTTTGAGTGGAAAGACAAACCACTACAAGGTTGATTACATATTAAAGCACCGTCCAACAATCTCAGCTTCTGACCTTTACCAATACAGGAGAACCGTCCTCACTATATTTAGAGCTATTCCAACACCAAGAGTATCATACTCGCTAGCGTCTAAGCTCCCCTACACTAACTTAATAACTAAGCTAATGTTTAAAAGTTTGAACAAAAGGTGTTTTGAGCTTTTGAACTTTGTTTCAATCACTATTTTAAAAGTCCCTGCCTAGGTCCTCCAAGGCCACTTTTTTGAGGGTCAGCGCTCGACTACGCCTAGCGCCTAAATCTTGCTGACTAGCGTCTAAGTTCGTCTAGGCGCCGATTAATCCCTACCTAGGCCCCAATTCATCTTCGGTAACCCGACTAGCGCCTAGCGCTTTTTAAAACATTGGTTTCAGTAAGTCTCTTTTTCAAAACAAATGCTTTGCTAAGTGATTATAAGTGAAGGCTTTTGCTGGGATTTGTAAGATAGCTTGATTGCTCTTGAAAATTGATAATGCTTCACCAAATTTCTTTGCTAGAACTCTCTCCCTTTATATAAAGCTAGATATATTCCCATTATCCTTGAATTGTTGCTGAAATATTCTTGTTATCACTTTAAAATCAAGTTGTTAACTTTGAAAGGGATTGAGGATAATATTAGCACATTGATCATGCTATTTTGAATCCATTTATACTTTGTGTTTAGTGGTCTCGATTTTTTCTTGATACGAATTATTTAGCATAATGGTCGCACCGGTACTTGTTGTCTGCTTGAGGGGAGAAAAACAGTTTTGTCTCCTTATTGTCAACATCAGCTTGTCCTTTTTCAGGTGTTGCACCTTTTAGCGTTCCAACATTAAATTTAAGGGCATGTCAAATTTAACTTATGTGATTCCTTGGGATTGCTGATTAAATAATTTGAAATAAATATTCGGCATTTAATTTATCCTTAGAACTTTGTCGACTCAGAGAATACTTCCCTTAGAAATAGCCTTCTAGCCATTAAAGAATCTTTACACTAATGCAGTTTATGGTCCTTGTTTCTTTTGACACAGAGTTAAGCTTTTGATTCAAAGCTAGGTTCTGATGCAGCTCAAGACTTAGTAACTTCTTGATTCACTTCTGATGTAGTTTAGAGCTACCGAGGACTGTTCTTGCTGTAAGTATTAAAATGACTTTTGAGCATCTTCTAATCAAACAGTTATAATAAAAAAATTAAATATCAAATAATCACATAACCAATGTTAATGGAAGTTTTTATTTGCAAATTAATTATTAATAACATCTACTTCAATATCATCTAACATATTTTTTTCAAAATACAAAATGACATTAACATTTATTTTCTTAATTTTGGAGAATGAAAGAGAGAACTATATGAAGATTGGTAAAAACTTTAATAAAATAAATGTTGAAACTTAAAGCTAAGATTTTTACATTTTTAATAAAAATGAACTCAAAACAAATAAAATAAATGTTGTTGTTAACATGTATTATATATTTTTTTCTATTTATTTATTAAACTAAAAGATATCATAGTAAAAATTAAATCTTTTATTTTAACTATAGTATCGGAACCCTGAGTAATTACCTATGCACGCGTTCAGAAACGGGTCTGACCATCACACTATTAGCATCTAATCCTAAGTATACCAAAACTTCGTTAAATGTTAGCCTACATCTGTCCAATAATAAAATTTATACTGACCAAGTGAAATAAGTCTAATGTACCTTTCTGATTATACAACGCCATATAATCATTATGTTTCATATTCTTATTGTAATTTATTGTTTTGGTAATGCACACACTTATATGCTTATAAAATTGAATTTAAATATTTATGTTACAGTTGAAAGGTAGAAATAAGAATAGTAATTTATTATTTCTTTAATTAATTAGCTTTGTCCAATATTGGTAAATAAATTCAATTAGGTTTGATATTTATATATAAGTGAATATATTAATAGTGTGCAACGAGAACATTTAAGCAGTTCCCTATCAGAGATGATGCATATTATATACTTATAATAAGGAAAATAAAATCTTGCATGAAAGGGACCATAAGTTGGTAAAAGAGGTTTTACAAATATTTAATTTAGTAAAAGCAATTACATCAGCAGGAACTGGAAGGTTCTAATGATGAGTCAGCAATATCCCAAAGCGGCAGGCATCATTAGCTGCCACCTGTAACTCGATCTTTACTTTCTACTTCTAGATCACATAAACAGAGGAGGCCATGGCTATGTCACTTAGTTATTTAGGCAACATGTCACTTAATTGAGATTAACCACTTGCTGGACCATTTTAGCTTATTTAAATATAATCAATATATTAAATTATTATAGGTAATTTAAGTGTTTTCGTGTACACTCAGAGTCTGTACATTGGAATTATGAATTGTATATGGTCTATGTTATTGCACATATCGATGGCTAAGTTCCATGATTCAAACTAGCAGCCTGTTAGTCTATTTTACCATTCTTTAAAAAAATTTCCTGCATATATTAAAAAAATATATTTTAAAAATATCAGTATATTATTTCAATATTTGATTTTAAGTAATTTAGTGACCAATGTGAATAAAGATGTTTTTGTCCGTGTTTTAAAAAGCGCTAAGCGCTAGTCGGGCTGTTAAAACCTTCAAGAATTTAGGTGGGGATTAATCGAGATCTAAGCGGGAACTAGGTGGATTAGTTTTTTAGAATATATAATATTTATTAATGAATTAAAATAATAAATTTAACTAACATGTAAAATTTTTATATAATAATATTAAAAATTCATAATTCTATGCTTTGGCGATAATTTTTTAGGTTTTGTCAATATTTTCTAGGATTTGACAACACCTTTTTCTGTTTTTAACAACGTTTTTCTAAGTTTTGAAAACATTTTCTATCTTAATTGCCCGATTATATAAAATCGAAAAGATGTTCTAAAAATACCAACCTAGACACCGCTAAAACACCTTTTAAAACAGTGGCTTTTGTTGATATGACGTGTGATCATCATTTAAATTTTTTAAAATTTAATCCTAAAAAATTTATCATGTGTAAGAAAATAAATTTAAATCTATTCAACAATCTGTCCAATAAACAATGTCGACAGGATCTCGATTTTGCAGGGAAATCTCATCACCTAACCCTACAGGCTACAAGTTGGCCCCTAAATTGTAGGACCTATTATTTTCTTAAACAAGGTTGAGAATTTCACTTAACATATAATTTATTATTATTTTTTTTGAAAAACATAATTTATTATATTTTTCTGCATTTTATATGATATAAATAGCTGTGTGTTTATCCAATTAAGCTGTAATTTAACGTTAAATAAATATTTTAAAATGGAAAATTCCAGAGTTCAAATATCGAAGACTATAAAACAACTTTCATAAAAATAAGAACATTAGAAGCTAACCACAACGTAGTACATCGAAAAAGCCTCTGGTTTATATTCAATTTATCAAAGGTCCAGCAATAGTTTCACTTATTTCCATCATTGCAAGGAAAGAAAAAAAATATACATATGAACTTTAAAATTTGAGACATTTTTAGTTTTAAATGATTTATTAAATGTAAATTTTAAAAAATAAAAGATATAATCATAATTATAGAATGAGAAGCACAATCAATACAAAGATACTTCTTTGTGGGCAAATATGATGTCTCACATGTATATTATTTTGTGGTTGTTTTAATTTAGTTTTTTACGCTTCTGATCTAATTATTTCAATGTATGTTTAAACATTTTATCCGACGTGTGCTTTTTATGAATTTGTAGTATTTCTAGGAAAGAAAAAGAAAATATGCAGATGAATTTTAAAATTTGAGACAGATTTATTTTAAATGATTTATTAAATGTGAATTTTAAAAATGAAAGATATGATCGTAATTATAGAATGAGAAATACAATCAATACAAATTTGATTTTTTTGTGCCCGAATATGTTATCCACTTGTATATTATTTTGTGGTTATTTTAAATTAATTCATTTATGCTTGTCATTTAAGTGTTTCGATGTAAGTTCAAACTTTTTACTTGACATGTGATTTTTATGAATTTGTAGTAGTTGTTTTAACATACTTTCCATGTGTGATGAAACAAGTTACTTTTATCATGTTTCCAATGGAAAGAAATCTCTCTAAAAAGTTTTTAGCACATAATGGTACATTCGCATATAATACTCGTATTTAAAACGTTGTAGTAGGAAACAATTATATGTCAAATTTAAAACTTGTTCACGGGATTAGTACAGTAATAGATTGTTGGACCATGATAAAAGAAAATAAATAAGGAAATAAACATAATGTAGGGGTCATGAGTTAGTGTTAGTAAATGAAAAATTAATGTTCATAATGAGTTTTGGAACATGTTGAACATTTATTAGGTTTTTATCAGAAGGCCAGCAACGAAAAAAAAAAACCCAGAAAGTTATTTCTATTTTTCTTTGATAATTCATTCCCTTTGTTCTTAGTAATCCATTCTTATGTGATAGTATTTTACACTTGGTTGTGTTCGTCTAACATCTGTTATTTATAATCTTGGGAAACAGTTTACCATACGGAGCAAAATCCGTCTTAAACAAACAGATTCAGACCTTAACAGAACCACTTCATTTAAATATTCGGTTAAAGGTTGACCATATATATTGTAATTCGGTTTACTAATTCTTTTTTATGTTTTCCCTTATGAGGGACTATATATAATATTTATTTCTAATATTTCTAACAATGACAAAATTTATCATATTTTGTATATCTCTTAAAAGAGACCCGCGCATGATATCATAACTTGGATTACCCTGACACAGATTACCGAAATTCTGGATTATCTTATTTTATGGATAAAATTGCAAGACTTAATTTGGACTTGTTTTGGACAATAAGTTAAAAGTAACTTATAATAAAATTAATATAAAAGAAATTGTTGTCTTACGAGCAATTTATTTATTTATTTTTTCATTTCTTTGTTATTATTCTAAAATTCTAAATTAGTTTGTGTGAAAACTTCAGAATCTACAAAAATCCCACAAATTGAAGATTTTAGTAGTGAAATTACTCAAGGTTAGAATGGAGAAAATCAAAATGGACAATGTGGTCATATTGGTTCTGAGCAAAATAATACAATGTTTGTTACTTCCGCATTTATTGGTGGACCAACTACTTTTGGCTATGCTGAACCTAAGCTAATTACTTTTGGATTTACAAGTTTCGGTCCTACTCAAGAAAATGGTACTGAAATAATTTATAGTCACGTTAATCAAAATTGACAATATGGTCCTAATGGTTTTGGACTTAACCAAAATGGAAAATTTGGTCCTAATGATTTCAGTCTAAATGAAAATGGACTTTCGAGTTCTAGGATTATTTTGCCTAGTAATCATGGGGCTTCAAGTTCATACCCCATTACAAATGGATCCTCTTGAGTACACATGGATTCAAGATGGGATTTGAATCTCAGAAATTCCTTTTTTCCAAAGGGAGTATGTATGTGGGAAAGGGATATGAATGTAACGGAATGCTCAAATTCAATTGTATCTTTTGTAAGCATGGCTTTATTAATATAAATAAGAACAATGTGTTTGCTTATATGGTTGAGTCTTCTAATTTGTGGCATAATAGACTTGGACATGTCGATTTTGATAATTTATGATGTTCAATTCACTAAAAACATATACCCACATTTCATATTGATAGAACACATAAATGTGAAACTTGTGTTGAAACAAAATTAACAAGATCTTCATTTCAATCAGCTGAAAGAAATTCATAACCACTTGGTTTCATACATATTGATATTTATGACTTGAAACTTTTTAAATCAATGAGAGAAAATAAATATTTTATTACCTTATGGATGATAGCACAATGTATTGTTACGTATATTTGCTTAAAAGCAAGGCTTAATGCATCGACATCCCCCTGAACTTGTTCAAAAAGGGCTGTTGCCACCCTGAACTTTCAAATGTGACAGATAGCCCACCTGTACTTGTCTAAAACGTGTCACTTTACCCCCTCATAAAAATATTGGCTTCAAGAACAAGAAGATGAACACGACGGATCAATAATCGATACAATATTATGATTAATTGAAGAAAAATTTAGAATAGAGATGAAGTTTTGAAGAAAATGAAGAACATATATTAAGGATTTTGAATTGTAAGAATACAAATGTCATGGATTTTTTGTATTCATTTTCAATTCCACCAATATACTTTACGCGCATGTATTTTAATGGTCATTTACGTAGCAAGCCAGGTCAGCAAAAGGGGGTAAAGTGACGGGATTTAGACAAGTACATGGGGCTATCTGTCACATTTCAAAGTTAAAGGTGGCAACAGCCCTTTTTGGACAAGTTCAGGGGGGGTGTAGATGTATTAAGCCTAAAAGCAAAGATGAAGCTATAGAGAAATTTGTACTCTATAAGCAAGAAGAAGAAAATCAACTTAATAATAAAATTAAGAAGGTTATAAGTGATTATGGTGGTGATTACGTTGCACCATTTGGAAAGTTTTTCTCCCAAAATGGATTTATTTATGAAGTAACACCACCGTACTCTCCTCAATCAAATGGAGTAGCTAAATGCAAAAAAACGTACTTTAAAAGAGATGATGAATGAAATGTTAACCAATTTTGGTTTATCACAAAACTTGTGGGGTGATTCTTTATCGTCAGCAAATTATCTTTTGAACAAGATACCATGTAAGAAACAAGACAAAACTCCATACAATTATAAAAGGGTAGAAAACCTTCATATAATTACTTGAAAGTATGGGGGTGACTTGCAAAGGTAATTACTACATTACCTAAACAATTGAGAATGGGTCCAAATACGATGGATTGTATTTTCATTGGATATGCTAAGAAATGTAATGAATATTGATTTCTTATTTATGAATCTAAAAACCCAGAAATATAAAAGAACACTTTGATAGATTCAAAAGACACTTCATTTTTTGAAGACATCTTTCCATGTAAGGAAATTTACAAAGAGTCTAGATTCAAAAGATCTCATGAACTTATTGAAAGTGACAGTCAAATTGATCAACAATATGTTGATAACAATGACAATCTTCGATCAATAATTGAAGAAGGTGATAAAAATTCTTAAGATGAGAGTAAAACATATTATGAGGAAGAACCTAGAAGAAGAAAAAGGATACGTATTGGAAAATCATATGGTCCGGACTTCTTAACATATATGACTAAATTAGAACCTCAAACGTATAAAGAAGCTATAAGCTCTACTAAAAGTCCTTTATGGAATGAAATCATAAGAAGTGAAATTGACTTCACATTGCAAAATCATACGTGGGAATTAGTGGATCTTCCTTCCAGAACTAAACCACTAAGTTCTAAATGGATTTTCATACATAAGCTAAAAGTTGATGGAGTAATTAATAAGTACAAGGCTCGTTTAATCATAAAATGTTATAGTCATAAAGAAGGCTTTTATTACTTTATTACATATTCTCAAGTGTCTAGAATAACATCCATTAGGATGATACTTACAATTGCCACTTTACGAAATCTTGAAGTACATCAAATGAGTGTGAAAACTATTTTTATTAATGGAGTCTTGAAGAAGAAATATACATTGAACAACTTGAGGTTTGTGTAGCTCCAAATCAAGAAAAGAAAGTTTGTAAATTGGTGAAGCCTTTATATGGTTTAAAGTAAACACCAAAGCAATGGCATAAAAAATTTGATGATTCCATAATGGCTAGTGGCTATCGTATAAATGAGTGTGACAAATCTATATATGTAAAAAATACAAGTGAAGGGTATGTTATTTTATGTTTGTATGTCGACATACTCATTGTTAGAATTAATGAGAAGATGGTAAAGTTACCAATAATATGTTAAATTCTAGATTTAACATGAAAGATATGGGATTAGCGGATGTAATTTTAGGCATTCAAGTTAAACTTTCACCTAACGGTCTCATATTAACACACTTACACTATGTAGATAAAATACTTGACAATAAGTTTAACAATGGTGATATTGGTATAGCCTAAACACCATTAGATGTTTGTCTAAGAACTAAGGTAAATGCGTAGTCCAAGTGGAGTGTGCAAGGGTCATATGAAATTTAATGTACCTTACAAGTTGTACAAGGCTTGATATTGCTTATACTGTAAGCATTTTAAGCATATTTACGAGTAATCATGGTAAGCCATTGGAACAATATCATAATATTGGTCCTAAATGGCTTAATGTTAACAACAGAGGGGGGTGAATGCGTTTCTTGGTTCTTTTTATGATTTGCAAATTTTTTTACCAAGTTCAATTTTTAGATGCGTGTTAAGTGAAAACTACACTGTGCCAGGTCTAAAAACTATAAACATCTCAGCTTTGCTAACATAGTTCATCTTCAATCGTTGTTGAGTACTTTATTCAGCCAGGATTGGTTTTTTAAGCAAGTACTTATAAAAAGAGAGAATGATGGATGAGAAAACATAGTAAATGCAAACAAATAAGGTTAGAATGATTATATTTGAGATTTATCCTGATTCGGCCCCTAGCCTACCTTTTGTCCCCATATTCCTCTCTGAGCTTTAATCCACTAGTGTTTCTTTCCTTCCTTAGGTGGAGAAGCATTTATAGTGGGTAGAAGAGATTGCAGAATGTACCCTCCTTTCTAACAACCTCTCAAACACAGTTTAGGTACCCTACCTAAACTGTCACTCAGATTTCTTAATAGAAAATGCGAACTAAGGACTTCAACTTATAGAAACGTTGAATCCTTTACAACATTAAATCTTAAGTGATATCTCTCTATTATAAGCAGATATGATTGATTTGCTTTTGCTTAATTACTTGATTTGGAATTCCTGAAAGCTGTGATTGATTGAACAGAGTTTCGGCTCTTGAAGAAATTCGAGGTGATTCACCAAGTTTGAACGTCTAATTCAGCCTTCTATTTATAGTTGAAGGTCTTAGAAGTAGCCGTTGTAAACTTCTCATCCTAACAGCTTTCTCAATTTCTCTTCTCTTCAAATCTTTCGAATTTGCCCGTTTGAAATAAATTCTACGACGTTTAGAGACATAGATTTTGAACATTGAAGCGCGAGATTAATCCCTTAATCCAAAGCGTCAAAAAATTGTTTATTTTCAATCAATCCATTCTGATATAGAGGCGCGCAAGATGTAATATGGAAACTTGTGATTCGTTGACTTAGGTGACGTTGCAAAGTTGCGGGGACACTAAGAAATGGCACATGTCAGAGGATTCCTTTTGCCTTGGACTTCAATGAGGAGTCTCCCAAATTCTGTACTGACACCTTTTGGATGTGAGGACCACTTGAATATCTTCTAATGTCAATGCCTTTTCTTCTAAAAAGCATCAAAGAGACATTCTGTTTCTCATAGAAGCCATTAAACGCATATATGTCGATTAATTCTTTAAGTGTCAAAGTAACTCAAATTTTATCACAAAAAACTTACTCAGTATAGCCAAGTCTATATCCTTTTAAACTATGTAATAATAGGCTGACTCATCTTTTCTTACTCTGTCCCCCATTTTGGACAGATAATAAATACATAGTAGAAGAGATTAATTGAATAAATAGTTTAAAGATATAGGAATACCTGGAAAGCGGTGTAAGACTCCCCCATGCTGAGTGAACTTTCTTGAGTCAGTTTAACTCCTCCATACTTAGAGAAGTTTTCTTTGATTTTGGAACTTTATCATACTTCAGTTTTTCTTTGAGGTTGGTCTTAGCATACATTTTTGCAACAGTTTATAAGCAGAAATAACATACATTCAACAACATATAATGAGTTAAGAAGCTCTTAACTTGAGTGGATGAACAAACTTGTAATTTTTCATTAATTGTCAAAAGTACTTAGTCAATTTACAAAGAGTGTTCTGAACTAAGTTTACATGCTAGGATCTATTACAAGTCTACAACTATCTATGATACTGAGAGTTTGATGATCTGCCTCTGGGAATACTAGACAAAGAATAATGGTGCTGATGTTGTTGGTGATGCGATTGTTGTTGCTAATTATGCTGAGACTGAGTATCCTGAGGTTGACGCCGAGGCTGACCTGAAAAAGAATGTCTATATTGCACTGCCATCCTTGTTGCATCTTCCACTACTTTCTCGCCTTTGTAATATGGCCTTTCACAATTTGATCGAGATACAGATTGAAGGAGTCGAGGGTAGCTTGGAAGTCCTCTTACTTGCCTCTGATTATTAGTGAGATTTCTAATTCCAACTATTCTTTCCCTTTGAGAGTCAGGATGTCTTGATCATTCAACTCTTCAAGAAGCAAATGGTGGTACAGTGTGAGATGGCTATTTGATCAAATCCTTAGCAGTCAATCTATTGAAAGCATTGCAACAAACCGTGAAAGTTTGAAGTAGAGATAGCAATCTTTAGTTGAGCCTCCATATCAATGATTCTTGGGCATAGAAAGTGCATTGACTTAGCCGTGAACTCAATATCCTTTGAGTCATAAATCCCAGTTATGACCATTTGATTAATGGAGCGTTGCATGTCTTTGACTTTATCCTTCATCAAATTAAGCTTCTTGTGCACAAAGATCAATATCTGGGTCAAGAGACTCAGTTGGCTCTGGGAATAACTTGCTCATATAATTGATAAGAGCTTTTTGCACTTTTGATAATTTTTCCTCAGTATGGTCATTGATAAGCTTGCTAGCAGACTCCATCTTCTCAGTTAAAGCATCAAGGTCTAGCGAAGGCTTATCAACCTTCTTCCTAGTCTCTTCCACCACCTTCAGCACGCGATCAACTTTCTTATCATAGTTGACCATTAGCCTGGACATAGACTCCAATACCTTAGCCATTCTATGACCGATGTCCTTTGTGGTCTCCACTTCTTTGTGCAAAGTATCTGGCTTTTTATCCATGCCTCTCTTTATTTTGGCCAGCTCCTCGGCAAAATGGTGAAAATGTGTAGCTTGAGTTACCAAAGTGGTGTTCAACCTACTTAGCTATTAGACATGATGTATACCCTAGAGGCAATTAGGGTGATATATCTTTATTAGTTATAATGTTCAAATAGTTTTGAATTATTAATAATAATAATTATTAAGGCATCTTTGTTGCTTATCAGTTCTTTCTATTTATTTATGTATCTCGCTTGTATCATATATGTATTGTATTAAATATGTATATGAGCATTAATAAGACAAAATCTATAACTACTTCATAGCGTAAAAGTGGGTGGACATAGTGGGAGCTATGTGGTGTGAGAACTGCATATACATGTTACTATAGATAGTCTAAATATCCCTAGTCATAGTTTTATTGAGACTGGATATCAATGGAGTGGATAGACTAGCATGTGTAGGCTTACTTCTTGGATTAGATCCAAGCAACCAATCTCATGAGCTGAAGGTGGTACCTTGGGTTAATACATGGATGTCTTCAGGTAATACATTGGAGAACGCTATAAGATAAACACTTGGAAATAACTATATCCATGTGTTACTATAGTAGCTATATAAGTATCCTAAGACCTGAGATACTTGTTACCTTGTGTAGGAGTTGCTATACTTTAGGTCATACTTATTCATACCCTGAAGATCAGGATGATACGAGTGATTACGGGTTTAGCGATAATCACATGTTGGTAAGCCGAGAAGTCAAGATGGGATCCATCTCTCTTGATATAGTGATATAATGGGTAGTATACCTTAGGGCCCCTTATTGAAGAGACACACTCATAAACCTCTGATCAGAGTATAAGAATGATAGAATGAGTTTCTAGTCAATCTTGATACATAATGGCCGAGTGGTGTTCTTCATGAACAAGTCTAATTCAAGGATAGCTATGGCTATTACATGAGCTAACAATTAATTTGAGCTTAATAAACTGGATGGTACTTAACTTGATGGAAGGAGTGTATTGTATTGGTTACTATTGCAGAACCGGATCAAGTCACAAGCACGTGACATTCTACGTATCGGGGGATTATACACCTTTGCTAGAAAGCCCATTTGATTGTCTAGAGCTAACGGGTTCCATATCGGTCAAGAACACTAATCCTAAAGTTTCCCAGATGGGAAGCCAAGTTTAGGTTAACCTCTAGTGGCTCAATACTTTGGGATCCTACGTGGTCACACACTTTGGGTTTTTATTAGACTAAGTAAAGAACCTATAAAATGGGTCTATCCTGAAAATACCAGTTGTCAAATTCGTTAGAAGAATTATAAATTGGTTGGACCAAATTAATAGTTAAAGGGAATAAAGAGAAAATGGGAAAATTGCATGTAGCGTAGCAAGAGATTTTTCCCGTTGTGAGTGGACCCTAAACGAATATGGGATGTTTAGAGTGGGGCTTGTTTGCCACTTTTCTACTGATAATTTTAATAGTTTATTCACAAGATTTAGCTATATATCAATGGTGCCAAAAACTTGTTCACGTAAAGTATAGGTGTTGTCAATACCTCTTATCAAATAGAAAAATGATGATAACTGCAAGTATATAGTTGCGATGTAGTTTTAAAAGATATCGAACCCACAGGGAAAGAACCAGGTCTAAGGAACAACAAGGAAAGACAAAGTAAAAGAAAATAAAAATAGATTTGAGATTTTTGGATAGGAAGACTAGAATGAAAAGTTGAGAAAATATAGATGTGGAAGATTAGAGAATCTAAATATATAGAATCTTCACTACTAACAAGTATAGTAGAGAAAAAATGCAAGTTCAATAAAGATGTTACGGCTTACTAAACTATTCTAACAGACTCGGTTCAAAACACTCAGATGTTCAATGATTCGCCGCAGAGCAACACATGAAATAACTTTTCTAAACCTAGCACAAACGAAATAAGACAATTATGAAAACCTGGACAACATCAATATTATGCTTAGTACGGGTCGCTCTCACATAGCCACATTTGGCAAGTTACAGTTCCAAAAATGTTGGCTTACTAAACAGCGTTATATCACAGATCCAGTGATTATACATGATACTATTAACCCCGAAACTACTCTTAAAATTAACTCCAATGCATATAACTTGATTAACATAAAACACTTAGCACAAAATATGCATTATGACACATAGACATATCATAAACTTCAAAATAGAAAGTATAAGTAGAAAGAAAAGCAAAGTTGTAAGGTATGCAAGTGAAAGCTAAAGTTGATCAAACCGTATCCACTCTTTAATGGGAGTCGTCATTTCTCGCAATTCCTGCGTTTGCTTTGAATTCCGTCTCAGCCCGTACAGAACCTCCGCTATGGTGCTATTCTTTGTGAATATCAGACAAATGAATGTTGAAGAATGAAAACTCTTATTGATAAGTGATTTGCAAGTACACTTATACAACAATTGCTCGAATATATAGAGAAATCTTGTGATTGAAACAAGGATTCGAATCACTTAAACATTTTCTCGCTAACACTTATAAACGTAGCAAAACTAGATATTTTATTCTCTATCTACACACACTTTACGTAACCCTATAATTGCACTCTAATGCTGCACTCCATTCCATTGCACGAAATTTGTAAGGATTGGAGCGCTATTTATAGAGTTCGAAGGGTTGCGTCTATCCAAACGAAGAGTTGTGTCCATTGGCAAAAGATTGAATCACTTCATTGTGATTGGTTGAGAAGCTTCAATCTAATCCACAATGGATAGGAACCTTTTCATGATTGGTTGACTTCTGATAGGTGTCTTCTCATTGGTAGTTGATGGCGGTTGATCGCTCTTATCTGGCAGTTGGCAGTTAAGAAGATTTGACCAGAAAAGCATCTGAGTCACAACCGCGATATACAAGTCACGATCGTGAATACTTGTCTGGCAACTTTCTATTCTGAAGTATGCAAGTAGCGATCGTGAATTGTGTTTTTCTTCAGAATTCTTCTTGTAAGTTTACTGATCTTTGACAGCTTTGATCCTAAGCCA
The DNA here is from genome assembly GCA_949673415.1 of Euphorbia schlechtendalii. Taxonomy (NCBI): domain Eukaryota; kingdom Viridiplantae; phylum Streptophyta; class Magnoliopsida; order Malpighiales; family Euphorbiaceae; genus Euphorbia; species Euphorbia schlechtendalii. The sequence goes on from CATIWQ010363524.1 coordinate 20,597, forward strand.
AATCTTCCACGCATCTTTTCGCACCTTTTTCACTCTTTTTACATAGAATTCCACTTCAGATCATTTTACTCCCAAGATTTACCTAGTATCTGCATTTGCACAAAAAACAACTACATACCACATGAAATCTTTTATATGAAGCACAAAAATGACTAAAACTATAGTGTTTAGTGTATAAAATTAATATGATAATAAGTGTAATTATACACTTATTAGAGTGCGCATTGAATTTAGGTAGTTTAGCCTTTGATTTTGCGAACAAGCCCGTCTATTCTTGAGACTATAACATGCGGCTAATTACTCCATCTAACTCAGCATCAATTTGGAGAGTTGGGAACTTCTTCCTTGCCAACTCTCGAATCTGAGCCAAGATGGTTGAATCAGCCAAGTACTCTTAGACTAGCTTGCCACTAGAGGGAATTGCTTCATTGGCAGTAAAATTTACCTTAGCAACCTCCTCATCTGCTTTTCATTGTTGAGTGGAGTTCTTTGCTTCTGGAATTTCTCTAATTAGAGGGATTATAGGGGTAGTGGATGGTTTTGAAGAAAGGGTAGGTTTAAAATATTTTATACATTTGAAGAAGAGGGAGTTGGTTTTTATTTTTCAAGGGAAAGAATGATTGCAGTTTTAGTGTTAGGAGGAGGTGAAGATTGGGTGGTAGTTTGTTGAGTGATGTTTGGAGAAGAAGGGGTATAATCTGGAGAATTTACAATTTTTTGTAAATGAGAAGGAGAATTTACAAGAGAGGTTGGTATTTGAGAATTTATAGGTTGAAGGTTTTCAGGATTCATCGGGGAAGAAGGTTTGGGATTTACTGAAGAAATGGGGAAAGGATTCAAAAGAACCTACAGGTTGGCTGTTTGACCCAAGGATGGGTCAACCTCAAGTAACTCAGCTTGAGTAGGAAGTCACTCAGGCTGAGTGTGAATTGGGCTTGCGATACTTAAATAAGAAAGAGCAGATTCTTCCTGATCGATTATCTCCACATCAGCATCCTCATCACTACTCACCACTTGAATGTTCTTCTTAATTGGGCGAGTGGTGGCAGAGCGCTTGCATTGAGTGCCATGTGCTTTGGTACATACTTCCTCTACATGGACAACAGCTTCAAAATTTATGGTTTCAGGATCCTCTTTGCATTTCTTAGAGCTCCCTTGTCCCACATCATCTTCAACTACGTCAAGCTTTCTCTTCTTTTGGCGTAGGGTTTCCTCTTTTTCCCTGGCATCTTCCTCTTCCTCAGCCCTTTGTTTTACCTCAACTTCCCTCTAAGCGCGAGTCTTTAACTTCATCTTATTTCTTTATCTGGCTTGAGGCTGGGCAGGCGTGTTTCCTGCCTTTACTTTTACGAAGCTGGCTCTAGCTCTTTGTAAACCAACTTTTGCTTTAGGAGAAGAAGAGGTGGTAAAGGCTGGTTGGATCTGCTCCAACTAAGAAGATAAAGGAACATCTTCAGTGGTATCCTCAATAGAACCTTCAAAATCCACAACAAATGCATCCTCATCCTCCTTCAGCACAGCTTTGGGAAACATAGTAGGTTCCACTTTAGCTTTCTTCAGCTTCAAATCTTGGTCCTTGGTGTAGCAGGTGTGAACCTACTTATACTTCAGCTTGTTCAAGTGGAGCATATGTAGCCTTCTCTTCAAAGGTATCACAATCTCGCTTGGCCCATCAACAAAAGGAGCCTGACGCGAATCAAGGAACACTGATTATTGAGCATAAAATTGATAAAGACTTGGAATTAAAGTTGGATGATCCTTTTCTAAATACATTTACAAAGTTTAAATCAAAGAGTGTTCAAGAAGTTGTAAATGAGCAAATCGAAG
>CATIWQ010363526.1:0-46347 GCA_949673415.1 Euphorbia schlechtendalii
AAAAGTTAAGTGTGGGGGTATGATAAGTGTATAATTACACTTATTATCATATTAATTTTATACAATAAACACTGTACTTTTAGTCATTTTTATACTTCATATAAAAGATTTCACGTGGTATGTAGTTGTTTTTTATGCAAATGCAGATACTAGGTAAATCTTGGGAGTAAAATGAGCTAAAGTGGAATTCTATGAAAAAAGAGTGAAAAAGGTGTATAAAGATGCATGGAACTTAAAGATTTGGCTTAGGATCGAAGTTGTCGAAGATCGGTGAAGTTACAGGAATAATTCTGAGTAAAACTCAATTCACGGTCACGACAATCATTCACGGTCGTGACTTGTTTACTTCAGAAAAAGAAGATTACCAATCACAGATTCACGGTCGTGACATGTATATCATGGTCATGACATGGACGATTTTTTGGTATTATCTTTTTAACTAACAACCGCCAGATAAGCATGATCAACCACCATCAACCGCCATCAACTACCAACGAACAGACACCTATCAAGAATCAACCAATAATGAAAAGTTGCTTATCCATTGTGGATTAAATTAAAGCTTCTCAACCAATCACAATGAAGAGATGCAATCTTTCACCAATGGACACAACCCTTTGTTTGGATAGACGCAACCATTCAAACTCTATAAATAGGGTTCCAAACCTCTTCAATTTCGTGCATTCAAGAGGTGCAGTGGATTAGTGTGGCATAGAGTGGAAAAAGTAAGAGAGAGATATAGTGTGTATGTGTAGATAGAGTTGCTACATTCTTAAGTGTTAGCGAGAAAATGTTTAAGTGATTCGAATCCTTGTTTTGATCACTAGATTTCTCTATATTCTTGAGCGATTGTTGTATAAGTGTACTTGCAAATCACTTATCAATAAAAGTTTTCGTTCTTCAATGTTCATTTATTCGATATTCACAAAGAATAGCATCCTAGAGGAGGTTCTGTACGGGCCGAGACAGAATTCAAAGCAGATGTAGGAATTGCGGGAATTGATGACTCCCATTAAAGAGTGGATACGGTTTGATCAACTTTTAGGTTCAACTTGCATACCTTACAACTTTGCTTTGCATTTTACTTATACTTTCTATTTTGAAGTTTATGATATGTCTATGTGTCATAATGCGTATTTCATGTTAAGTCTTTTATGTTCATCAAGTTATATGCATTGGCGTTAACTTTAAGTGTAGTTTCAGGGTTAACAATATCATGTATAATCATTGGATCTGTGATATAGCGTTGTTAGTGAGCCAACATTTTTGGAATGGTAACTTGCTAAATGTTGCTATGTGAGAGTGACCCGTACTAAGCATAGTATTGATGTTGTCCAGGTTTATATGATAGTCTTATCTTGTTTACGCTAGGATTAAAAAAGTTATTTCATGCGTTGCTCTGCGGTGAATCATTGAATATCTGAGTGTGTTGAACCGGGTTTGTTAGATTAGTCTAGTGCGTCATAACATCTTTGTTGAACTTGCATGTTTTCTCTGCTATACTTATTTATAGTGAAAATCTATGTATTTAGAGTCTCTCATCTATGACATCTATATTTACTTAACTTTTCATTCTAATCTTCCTATCTAAAAAAATCTCAAAACTATTTTTACTTTCTTTTACTTTGTCTTTCCCTGTTGATCTTTAGACCTGGTTCCTTCCCTGTAGGTTCGATATCTTTTAAAACTACATCGCAACTGTATACTTGCAGTTATCATCATTTTTCAATGTGGTAAGGGGTATTGACAACACCTACATTTTTTGTGAACAAGTTTTTGGCATTATTATTGAGGATAAGCCTTACTAAACGAGTATAGTCAAGTCTCACGAATAAGTTTTCAGAACCATTAAGTTATTAAACTTATCAATGGAAAAGTGGCGAACATCATTTAGGCCTAAACTTGAGTTTTCAGTAATATGATGTGTATGCGTGGAGATTTTACAAACCCGAGATCATCCAAAAGGGAGTTTGGATAGTTAGGGTCAATAATCTGTCGCCAGGTTATTATTTTTATCGATTTTAACAGTTTCCTCTTCAGAATGATTTTAAAAACTTCACTATTTACGTTTTTGGACTTAGATTTATTTTATGTCTATATTATTATGAAGTGTGTTAGGAAACCCCGCGAAGGGAACCGAAGTTCCTGGATAACCGACCTGACAAATATTCGCATGTGGCATTTTCACTAAAAATTGTTAAATAAACTTATGTGTGTAAAATGAATTTTTTAATGAAAAACAAATTCCAGATCTTTCGATGTTTTAAATCAGACCACTCAGGTCTCATAAAAAAATTAAAATGAGCATACTTGAATCTATTTCTGATGTGTCGTACTTGTGCTAACCTTTGTGGATGTAGGTAGTTTGAGATAGATGAATGTTAGGATTTGATTTCCTTCGGGTATCGCTTTTCATTTCAAAATCAAATGTAATATTTGTTACATATCGATGTATTTTAGGCGATTGTATCCCTTAGATTTTTTATGTATTTAGGTGATTTGTAAAACCACCAAACCAATTATGTAATTAATCTCCCATAGACTATGCGCATTTTAATTTCTTACGTGTTTATTTTCCGCAATTTACTTACTATATTATACATGTGTGATAAACTATAAACCAAAAATATCTAGTTTAGTTTGAATATTATAAACGTGGTTTCTATCAAGTATAATTTGACTCAAATGACGAAGAAATATGTAACTCATCTCGGACCCGAATCTCTATTTTATGGTATGGATTAGGAAAACGGATCTAAGCAACATAAAATTTTTCGGGAAGAGCTGATCCGGGTGGCAACTCTGTAACATAGACTAGGGATCTTGATCTCGAGTCTTTTAAAGCTTGAAAAACACTTTTCAAAGGGAAACACTTTTTTCCAATGCGCTTTTCCAAAAGCACAATCTTTCAAAAAACCCCACGCTCCATCTCACGGGGTCAACGCCTCGTAGGGACCGTGCGGGTCGAACGTCTTCCGCTCATAATGATCCTTATCAAAATGAGGATCAATAAGAAATGGATACTATGGCTGTCCAATTGTAGAAAGAAATCGTCAACTTCCATCCGTGTTAATGGCTCACCAACTGCTCAGATCCAGCTTCACAAGGGTGCTAAGCAAGGAGACCAGCTCTCACCCTTTATTTTTGTTTTCGAGGTGAAAGGGATAAAATAATTGATTGATGCAAGAATTAGAGAGGGTCTACTACTAGGATTCATGACCGATTTATCACACTTGAACATTTCTTTACTGCAATTCACAGACGATACACTCTGCTTCCTTCCACCAAATTTAACTGTCTTTCTGAACTTTTTACAAATATTGAAATGTTTTGAGTTAATCTCTGAGCTTCGTATAAATTTTTGCATGAGCATGTTCCTTGGCATTCACTACTCCGAAGAATTTTTACAATCAAGCACAACTCTATTGGGATGTCGAATTGAAAAGTTCCCAATCACTTATCTTTTAAGCCCTCTTTGTATTAACCGATTACCCCTAGCGAGATAGGACCCCTCATTCCCAAATTCAAGAAACAGCTTTCAAAATAGAAGGGTCATTGTCTATCATACACGAGATGCTTAATTTTAATTAAGTCAATTTTAGCATCTCTTCCAATTTATCTCATGTCACACGTAGCTTTGACTAATCTTATGAGAAACTTCTTCTGGTGAGGGGATTCCAACACAATCGATTTTTGTAAGGTTAGTTGGGTAACTATTAACTTGCCATATCACCTTAGGGGATTAAATATTTGGGATTTTTCTTTAATAAATTGTAGCCTTCCCAATAAATGGATTTTGAAGATTAGAGCGACGAATCGAGAAACTCTACAATACACCCATTGTGTTGCTAGTTACAGCTTCAAATCTTGGTCGAATGTTGTGAATGAAGACAACCCCTTTTTATTCCCTATTTGGAGAAATGTTGTGTCATGTTGCACCGTAACAAAGCCTTCTGGGATTTATTTTCCTCTCATTACCATGTAGTGGTTGGTAATAGGATCATGGCTTTTTTTTTTGGCACGATAATTGAACCTCAAATAAACCGCTACAATCTCTTTTCCCTTACCTCTACTCCATATGTAATAACAAAAGATGTTGTATCATATCAGGCCACTCATCAATTTTCATTGGCAATTCTTATTCATTTCAATTTTGTTAACGGAACCTTCGAATTTCGCTACGAGAACGTTGTTGCCAATTACGAACCTTGATTGTGTCCGCTGTGCCAAGCATTTTCCAACATGAGACGAGTCTAGTAGCTAGTTCTTTGGGATAGCCTCGTTTGGCCTTGATGATGAAAGCTTTCTTTAGGATGTTGTCTAACAAAAACAATACACAATAGCCTCCTTTAGCGTCATTTACTACCGATCGGCTCGTTGGGCTGAATCATCGATAGACTTTTCTGATATTTAGACCACGTGTCTCCTGCCAAAAATCAAGTTCTTCAGCTGGTTTCTCTTCCATGGTAGGATAGCGACTTGATCATTTATAATTTCAAGAGGTTGTAACTCATTAGGAGAGATCACTTGCCCCTTTTGTAGAGAAAATGAAATAATTGACCACTTTTTCCTTTTATGTCGCTCAAGCTTGCATGTTTGGCAAAATTTTTGAATTGGTTGGGGATTCTGATGTTGATTCCAAGTACTCTTATTGGCTTCTTTCACGCATGGCAAGCGCTGCTTGGTTCATCATCACTTGGTCTTTATGGAAGCAGCGCGACAAATTGGTTTTCGAAGGAACACTTGACCCAACTGATATCTCTCTCTCGAGTATCAATTATTGCTAGTTTATCTTCCATTTTAATAGATATAGTATTTGTTTCTTGATCTCGGATTTGTTTGTTAACCCGAGAATTTTACTTTGTAACTAAGTTCTCATTCTCTACTTGAGAATTGTAGCTATTTATTTATCAATAAAGGTTTGACCTTGTTTGGTCGCTAATCTTAGGGGGTGCCAACCTAGTTGGGATGCCCAATGCTAGTGCCCGGCAATGGTACTTTTCCCTTAAAAAAAATATTTATATACCTACAAGTTGGCAGAGAGAAATGATTTGAAAAGTTGTTCAATCTGTTAAAATGGGTAAACAACAAGATCTTTTATAAGAAAAAAAGAGATGTTATTGAATATATGTTTCATCCCTAAAATCATATTAAAAATCATAATTGAAAGGAATTACAAAATAATAAATGGAAATATAGTTGTTGGACATTAAATTGGTAATATATCTCAAATCAAAGCATTTAATCACCTTAAATCTCATTTGACCAAAAGATATTTTCTACAATAAAATATCTTAAATACTTTTCTTTTGAAAGTTTTAAAATACTCAAATTTTTCCAATAATCCTCCACTACTTTCAAAAGAAAGTTTAAAAGTAAAGTAATGAATTTTTTGGATATCTCTAGTTTGACATATAATTCATAGCATTGATGTCTTTTAGACTATGAACCAATACTTGATAGATAAAATTCAACTAACGGAATATTTGGTGAAATATAAAGTTTCTATGAACCAAATAAGCTCTTTTGTAAGATAGTGATTTTACCATATCACATTATACCAAGATACATTCTATTCAACGTAATTTCGCACGAATAGGCCATGCGCCTTGCTTGGTCTTTCATAAGTGCTCTAGTAGATATTGCTAAAATCTCATAGAACTACACACTTACATAGGTAATTTAATCAAGTATATATCGCAATTTATACACCAATCATAAGAGCTATGAAATTTATTAAGAGAGCTCTTATCTTAACCTATCAAAATACGCAACATAGCACACACACACATCTAGGATTGGGACACATATAAATTTGTTCTAATAGAATTTCACAACTTGCTATTACCCATACGAACTTACTTCATGTGATCTCTAATCATGTATGTTTGGTTCACATCTTTATTAGTTTCAAATTGGCTTAATTTCATCCCCTCTTATGTTTCATAAATTAATTTCTTTCCCAAAGGTTTGGTCAAAGGATCAACAAAATTCAAGTCTAACCTTATATAATTTATGGAAATTACTTTATCATCTCTTAGCAATTACTTCATAACTTCATGTCTTAGATGTATATGCTTATCCTTGCCATTATAGGTTATATTTCTTGATAACGATATTGTCGCTTGGTAATCACAATGAATATACACAAAAGGTGTTCGCTTTATTTCTAAAGGCTAAAAAATTTTTTGACCACTCCTCCTCATTGCAAGTCATCTCTAAAGCAACAAATTCATATTCCATAGTAGACTTTGCTATTATGGTTTGCTTAATTAACTTCCACGTTATTGCTTCACCATCAAGAGTAAAAACATAACCACTAGTGGATTTCGTCTCATCTAAATCAAAGATGCAGTTCGCATCACTATACCCTTCAAGTACAATGGGATTTCCACTATTTAGGAATATCATTATTCATGGTATCTCTACAATATTTCATAAGCCTCAACATGGTTATGTAATGTTCATTACTTGGATTATTTATATATCTACTCATCCTACCCACAACATATGCTATGTCAAGACGTGTGAAATTCATGAAGTGTAACAAACTACCAATAATTTGTGCATACTTGTATTGATCCACTAGATTACCTTTATTTTCATACTTGTACTCATATGATTTACATCATACTATTCAAACTTCTTGAGAAGTTTCTCAACATAATGTTCTTGAGCTCACATAATATCACTATCCTTCCTTATGATTCTCATTCTCAATATCACACTAGCCTTTCCCATGTCTTTCATATCAAACTATGATAAATGTATCTTTACTCTATTAGTAATGTCAATATTCAGACTAAAAGATGAGCATATCATCCACATAAATACATATTATCACACATATATCATCAAAAATTTTAGAATATACACATTTATCCAACTCAAGAGTTGAAAAACCACCATCAATCAAAACTTGATCAAATTTCTCATGCCATTGTTTCGGTTCTTGTTTTAGACCATATAGAGACTATCAATTTACATACTTTTCCCTCTTGTCTAGGCTTAACACACCCCTCAGGTTGCACCATATAAATTTCCTCATCTAACTCACAATTTAGAAAATCAATTTTAACATCCATTTTTTGAATAAAATTATTATGACTAGAAGCTAAAGCAATTAAAATTCTAATTGAATAAATTCTCGCCAGAGGAACATAAGTATTAAAATAATCCACATTTTCTTTTTGAGTAAAACCTTTTGCAACAAGATGAACTTTAAATTTATCAATAGATCCGTAGGGATGACGTTTCTTTTTGAAAATCCATTTGCAACCAATGGGTTTTGCACCTAGAGGTAAATCAACCAAAACCCAAGTTTCATTTTTCAAAATAGAATCAATCTCAACTTTAATAGTTTCTTTCCAAAACTTTGACTTAGAAGATGACATAGCTTAAAAATGTCACAGGTCCATCTTAAACGAAATACATATAAAAATCATCACCAAAAGTTGTTTCCTTTCTAATTCTCTTGCCTTTCCTCAAAATCTCATTTTCAAAATTATTTTGAGAAATAAGTGCAACCGGGTTATCATTTCTAACAACACTAGTATTGGAAAATTCTCTAGTCTTTAATGGAAAAACATATTCAAACAATTCTGCATTCTTTGTCTTAATAATTATATCACTTTCAAGCACATCACTTTTAAGCACAAAAAATCTATAAGCAGTATTGTGTTCTACATAGCCTACGAACATACAATCTGAGGTTTTTGAATCTTTTTTCCTCTTTTTAGATTCGACAAGACACTACCACACTTTTAAATATTTGATGTTAGGGGGATAAATCTTCCACAACTCATAAGGTGTCTTACCGATTTTCCTATAAGGAATTTTAATTTGTGTATGATAAGCGGATAAAATAGCCTTACCCCACAAATTATCAAGAGCACCAGAACTTAGAAACAAATAATTCATTATCTCTTTCAAAGTTTGATTTTTCCTCTCAACCATACAATTAGATTCAGGTGAATAAGGAGGTGGGGTCTTATGTATAAAATTCATTAAAGGAAAAATACTCACCACCCTTGCCGGATCTTATCATTTTCATATTCTAATTCAACTAATTCCCAACCTTGTTTTTGTATAGCAAAAATATATCAAAAGCCTCATCTTTTCTATGAAGTAAATACACGTTTGTATATACACTTTACATTCATAGATGATTTTTCAATATATACAAAATCATATTTACTTCATAGAAAATATGAGGCTTTTGAATTAAATACATTTTTGTAACCTTTTACCACATCTAATCATGGTATTTTTCAAATCACCCAAATCCGAATGGATCAAGCTAAGTAGTTCAAATTCCCTTTGAATAGATGAAAAAGATTTTCTAGTTTGTTTAGATACACCACAAATTCCAAATTTCTCAAAACTTGCAAATTTAATGTTTGAAATCAAATTATTTTGGTTCAACAATTTCAAATAAGGTAAACTAACATGTCCTAGTCTAATATGCCATAAATCACAAGTTTCAACAATATAAGTGGAAGTACTAGCATTGTTATTAATAATTTTAGCAACATTGAGTATAAATAAACCATGAATCAAATAACCCTTTTTGACAAACACTTTATTCTTGGTTATTACATCTTTGTCGAACTCAAAAGCTACCATCACTCTATTTTTTCCTTAAAGACCCATAAAAACTAATTTGGTTCTAATACTATGAACATGGACCACCTCATTAAGTGTTAAAACTTTGCTAGATCTATGCTCAGGAAGGTTTTTTCCTTTCCCAAAATCTTAAGTTGTTCTTGAGTCATCAAGACACAATTTATTCTCCACTATCAACTTGAGTATAAGACTTGAACTCATTTTTGTTCATACAAATGTGCTTCTTAGTGCTAGAGTCTAATACCCACTCAGTCATATCAGCCACCTGATTAACTTGTGAATTGACAACATCAATTACGTCATCTTCTTTAACAAAATTGACTTTAGTTTTAGCGAGATTGTCACATTTCATAACTCGCCTCCTACATTGAAGAGCATGGTGACCTAGTTTCCCACAAACATAGTTGTTCCACCTCTTCTTGAAGGTTTTAGCACTTTTAGGTTTGAAACCATATTGAGCATCATACCTCTTTCCTTGTTGATGATTGGTCTACACAAAATTTTCTTTACCAACAATCTCCTTTCCTTTTGCATCCTCAATGATGACATGAGTAATGAGTTCATTTAGTGTCCAGGTGTGAGCGGACAGTGTTTCAGTGGTCCCGTGTAGACGCCGCGAGGTGCCGATCCCGTGAGATGGGGCATGGGGTTTTCGAAAACGATGATTTTGTGCTTTTGGAAAAGCACCTTGGAAAAGAGTGTTTCTCTTTGAAAAGTGTGATTTGTAAATTCAAAAGACTCGAGACCAGAATCTCTAGCCTATGGTACTCATAGTCGCCACCCGGATCAGCTCTTCCAAGAAATTTTGGTACAACCTAGATCCATTAAGCCTAAGAGATACCATAGTTTAGAGATTCGGGTCAGGGATGAGTTATTTATTTCATCATCATTTCAGTTAAAGTACACTATGAGTGAGAAACCACGTTTAAAATATTTGAGCTAAACTAGGCGTTTTCAGTTTATGTTTATCGCGCATGCATAAAATGGTAAATAAATTGTGGAAAGTAAACACGTAGGACAATAAATGCACCTATTCTACGGGGTATTAATTACATCATTGAGCTTAGGGTTTTACAAATCGCCTAAATACATCGGAATCTAAGGGGTACAATCGCCTAGAATACATCGATATCTAATAAATATTACATTGGATTTCAAAGTTGAAAGTGACACCCGAAGGAAAGTAAATCCTAACATACATCTATTCCAGACCACCTGCATCCACAAAGGTTAGTACAAATACGACACAACATAAATAATTGCAAGCATGTTCATTTTGATTTTTTTGCAAGACCTGTATGGTCTAATTTAAAACATCTGAGAGTTTGAAATTTATTTTTCATAAAAAAGTTCATTTTATACACACAAGTTTATTTAACCAATTTTAGTGAAAATGCCACATGCGAGTATTTATCGGGTCGGTTATCTGGGAACTTCGGTTCCCTTCGTCGGGGTTTCTTAACACACTTCATAATAATATTGACAGAAAATAAATCTAGGTAAAAAACATAAACCGTGAATTTATTAAAAACATTCTGAAAAAGTAGCAATAAAGCTAATAAAATAAAGTTCCGACGACTAAAAAGAAAACTCGAGTTTGTAAAATTTTCACATATCCATTTCATGTTATTGAAAATTCAGATTTTAGATCTAAACGGTCACCACTGACCCTCTCGAACATGAATCGAAACCTAAAAATTTTTCAAACATTCTGCCTTGTATTCTGCCTGGAAAATGACATCGTTGGGTGATATCTTGATATCGTTCAACGATATCATGATATCGTTCAACGATGTTGGACATGCAGAATACATGCAATTTTTGCCGATCGTTACATTTTCACATATTTAACACATCAAACACATATATATGATAAAAACACATGAAGCACGACTCTAGGAACCCAAAGGCTTACCCCGTAGCAATGAATGCACTTTGTTCGGTCCACGAAAATACCTGGAAAGTCCTCCTTATTTCTTTGGTTTGGTTTTGTGATTTTTGATGAAAACAGAGATTAAAGGTTTACTCTTTGAGGGAAGGTAGTGCTTCTTGGATATGGCACGTGAAATGAGGAAGAAAAGAGTTAGAGATCCTTCTTCCTTTAGGTTTAGGTCTTAGAAATGCTGTAAAACCTCAATCTTTGAACTTTGTTTTATGTTTTGTGTTTTTGGGATTTTCCTTAGTTGTTTTTGCTAGTTCTTTGTGCAGAGATCTTCAGTTTTCTCTTTGGAAAAGCCTCCTCCTTGATTGAAACTCAGCTCCCTTTCTATATGGAGCTCCCTTCAATCAAAAAACCCTCCACTTGTCCTAGTGGTTCACCCACTTATTTTGTCTTCCTCCATGATTTCTTCCCCCCTAGTGGTTAACATGGCTTGGCAGCATGTTGACAGGGTATTTTGGAGGAAAAAGTCTGAATTATGGGTGAGGGATGGGTGTTTTTGGTTGAATAATGCAAGATTTTTTTTATTCTATCTGGAAAGTTGACATCGTTACTGATATCGGTGATGTCCTTCAACGATATCAATGATATCGTTCAACGATACCAACTATATCGTTAACGATATCGAATAAGGCAATGGGCTTTTTCTTAGTTTGGGCTTTTTAAAGGGAAAAAGGGCCCAAAGAAACAAGGTAAATGATTTTCGGATGATTTCGGGACCCTGCAAAATGCAAAAAGCTAATAAGGGAAAAATTACAGCTTCATCATCAAACTCGCGAGTCGGGAGTAAAAAGCCTATTCTCACAGGTTGCCCATCGTGGGATCACTGCTGATATGAGATCAGTATGGTCCCACGATTGGAAGAGCAGCGGGGTTTAGAGATAATACCTGCCCGGTCGTGGTTGGCACTTTTTAGGGATGATGGCTGGAAGCTTTCATCTTGGTGCGGCGTTGTCAGGGATTAGCCTCTCCCTGCCCCTTGCGAATTTCTTGCTTGGCGATGAATGCCCCAAGAGATTGACCTTCGGATGAATGATACCGCTGGAATAATTGGGGAGAGAACGTTGACCGTGTGCCTCTGTTCTCCTGGTTGAGAATCTCGTGTGTAGGCTGTGAAAAGCCTACTGACGAAGTGGACCATAGAAAACCCGTTGACCATGCGAAGGTCGGGATAAGGTGTGAACCGTTGAAAGTTCAGATGACTGTAAAAAGTCAGGATTCTGAACTGTAAAAAGTTCGGATAACAGTAAAAAGTTAGGATTTTGAATTGTAAATAGTTTGGGCAACTGTAAAAAGTTAAGATTTTGAATTGTGGAAAGTTTGGATGACTGTAAAAAGTTAGGATTTTGAACTGTAGAAAGTTTGGGTGACTATAAAAAGTCAGGGTTTTGAACTGTAAAAAGTTCGGGTGACTGTAAAAAGTTAGGGTTTTGAACTGTGGAAAGTTCAGATGACTGTAAAAAGTCAGGATTTGGAAGAATGCAAGTTATGAATGAATGCATGTTTTAATTTCTTGATTGAGATTGCTGGAAGAAAAAATTTTTGCCTCTTCAATTAAGAATTGAAAACATGCTGGTTTCTCGGATAGGTGCGATCGAGTTTTGAAAACATTTCGTCAAGTCCCAATAGTTTGCAAGTCATCTTCAAAGTTAACACTAAAAAATGAATTTTAAAAGGTTAAAATGAATTTGGGATGAAAATAAAAGAAATGGGCCAGGCTGAAAGCCCATATCGTTAACGATATGGCTTAATATCGTTAACGATATCCATTGATATCGTTAACGATATCGAAGTGATAGGATAAAAAAAGTAAAACCAAACTTTTTCTCCCCTCTTTCATTCATCCGAAAAAAAAGAAAAAAAAATAGCCTCTCCCCCTAAAAAGAACTTTTCTTATTCGAATTCTTATTCAAAATGTTGTGCAAAATCAAGTTTCGCAACCAGAGAGTCGTTCCTTCATCTTCCCTCGAAGATAACCCCGATATTCTAGGATTCAAACGGTGCCCCGTGGAGAAATATCTATGTTTCGAGCGAGAAGATGAGTTTCTCGGCTTTTCCTTCAATTCCCACATCGACACTTTCCGCCCAAGGCTCGGGGAACGTGCTTTGATAGTCTAAGTAACCCAAAAATCTCCTAACTTCGAGTTTTTCCCTATTTCAATTCGAAAACTTAAGTTTTAGATTTTTGAAAAATGCATGATTTAGATGAAATTGATGTATGATTAGGCTTTATACTTTGATTATGCAGAGTTTAGGATGATTTGGAACTCGATGTGGGGGATTTAACCGAAGAAATTTGGATTTTTGGGGATGAAAATCATGACAGAGGCTGTTTCTGCCTCTGTCACTGTGATATCGTTACCAATATCGATCGATATCATTATCGATATCTACGATATTGTTTAACGATATCTATGATATCGTGTAATGATATCTCTGATATCGTTTAACGATATCTCTCAATATCGTTAAAGATCATGAAAAGGGAGGCAGAATTTTTTTCTAACTCGTCTAAAAAACCGCGTTTGAGCGTTATTTTAGCCTAGTTTGTAATTCCCAAAAAGGATAATGAATCTCGTGTTGATTTTGAGACTGATCTTCTGTATTTTATTTCTGTCTTTTACAGCCACAGACCTATACCAACTTCTCTAGTTTAGGAGTTATGGGGCATTGGTGGAGCCGCACAACCGGAGATCCCGAGCTTCGGGCCGCCATTGATGCCACCAGGTTTGGCGTGCTCGCACGGATCTTGCCGAGTCACATGTCGTGTTTGTCTCACCCTGCTTTTACTACCCTGGTTGAGCAGTTGTCTAAGACTACCCACACCTTCCATCTTCCAGTGGGAGAGTTGACTATTACACCGTCAGATGTGGTGGCCATGAGAGGCCTCTCCTGGTACCAGGGGGCCATTCACTTTGATGATTTCATAGATCGTTTCTCCACTTCCCGTCGGGTCATCGATCAGTTACCAGAGTTGTTTAGTTTGGCCCCGTGCTCAGGTCAGCTCTTTTACAAGGAGTTGAGCCTATATTGGGCTGCGATGGAGGTGGTGCCTGAGGACTCACGAGCTCAGTGCGTGCTCTCCTTTGTTATTTTCTTGCTGACGGTGCTCTTCTTCCCCGTCGCTTCCAGCAAGATCAACTACTGGTTGATCTCTATAGTTAAGGATCTAGCTTTCATCCCGATTTTGAACTGGTCGAGGGCTATTTTGGGCCAGATGTATTATGGCCTAGATTACACGGTGAGGGCTCATGAGAAGGCCCTCAAGTTGAGCCACTTCCTCCTCCAGGTAATTGATTGCCTTTCGGACTTTATTTCTTATCCTTCCTTATTTTCGTGGCTTTGTTTGACCTTGATTTCCCTACAGGTCTGGGCTTTCTCTTACCAGATTCTTCCCCATCCAATCTTCAAGATCGAGCCAATTTAAGGTGAGCCCCTATTAGCCATCTAGTGTCGGTCGTTCGGTGGTCTCCTCCAATGGAGAACCAGATATCAAGAGCACATTTGCCATCTGACCGCCTGTTAGGTATTGTTTTGATCCTTTAATCATTTTTTTCTTCATTTTTAACTGTGTCATTATAATCAACAAATTCTCTTATTCTTGCAGATTGATTCAGATCCTTAGACCACCGTGCCAAATCGGGATGCGGTGGTGACTATGAGGGTTGATGTTGATGACCACCGGCTAGTCTTAGAGTATCCCCTCTCTCTTGAGTGGTATCTAGGGGAGAGAGTCCGATCCTGGTGGACTTCGAGCGTTGCAGATCGACCTGTACCTCCCTGTCCTCCTATCGACATTTTCTGGCCGCACCTGATGATTAGGTCTGAGGCGAACTGCACTACCTTCTTTGAAGGTAACGATAGGGCTGTTCTTTCCGTCGGTGATTCCTATTCGGTGCATCTGGGGCACCTGATCCCTCCTTACCCTCACATCTCTGATGATGATATGGAGGATTGGCATTGCCTAAAGGTGGCGGAGATGTTTGGCGTGGTTTCCTTCGAGGAAGAGGAGGGAGAGCTATACGAAGGTAGCGATAGTGGTGATGATGGTCCTGATGATGGTCTGGGTCATGGAGGCGATGATATCGGTGGTGGAGACCTTCGGCTTTGGCGACGGCGGTCATGGTTATGTGGGAGGTGACTACGGTGGTCCTGTTGGTAGCGGGGACCACAGAGTTGGTAGCCTAAGCTCTTCAAGGGTATGAATATCTTCTCAACTTGATCTCCTTCAGATTCTTATTATTTTTGTTGTGTATTTATGGCTTTTGTTAAACAGGTTGATGTAGGGAAGCGAGCTCTGGTACATCGGTCTGGCTTTGAGGACCAGATGCATCATATCCCTCGCTTTGTGGAGGGCCATTCTACTAAGTATCTAGAGACCAACTTTTCCTTGATGGCGAGAGTAAGAGAGTGACAGAATTATACTCTACCCTAGAGCACATATCCCATGAGCTTCGCTCCTAATGATACCACTCATGTGAGTTTCGTCCTTTGAAGCTTTGACTTTCAATTCCTTCAATTCATATCTTAACTTTATTTCTTAAGTGGCAGGTTCCCCGGGCTGATGCTGAGCTGTATGTCCGCAACTACCTATCTTCTCGTGATATGATCATTGTATGGAACTGGACGGCTGAGGTAATCCTGTTCAAAATTTCATGAAAATATGTATTAGTTATGCATGCATGTGAGATGATTATGTATTTTATGTTATAATGCATGTTCTCCATCACAGGCCTTGATTGCCAATCAGCACCAAGATCTCCTGAATTCCCAGGCTACTGTTTAGAGTCTTGAGGGTCGTGTGAGAGATCAAGCTGTGAGGATAGGGGACCTGGAGAGATAGCTGGCCTAGGCTCAGGCTTAGGCTTAGAGGGTAGTTTATCTGACGATGTCAGGGGGGAGCCAATCTAAGGCACACCGGGGGACTCCTCGATCGAGTATGCATCGGGGTAGGTTAGGAAGCAGGGATGTAGAAGTGGATAGCCATATTGCTGAGGCCATAGAGGATGAGGAGGATTCTTCTTAGATGAAGATGTTTTTCCCCTTTCTTTTTTTTCATTCTTTTGTAGTTGGGATAAAATTTTCTGTAGCTTTTTGGGCACTATTGACACTTTTTGTACGACGATATTGGATATTTGCTTTGATGTTTTTTTTGCATTTGAAACTGGATTCTTTTAAATAACTTTACCTTATTGAACATTTTGAAAATTCCAGGCTTATGAAAAGATAAGAGGATCTTGGCCTTTGCATTCCAGGTCCTCGCATGTGGTGTTTCATTTCATGAATATGCTTGCTTTCTTGTGGATGCTTTCGTATATGCATGAATGAATGTTATTGCTAATGCATGTGTTAATATGTGTGTAGGCAACACAGGTCTTTGAGGGATTTCATCTAGCTCTTTTTCTTCTTCTCTTTAAATGGCATCCCACACCCAATAGCTTCGAATTTTCCTACGCACACTGAAGAATTCTGACTGGGATAAACTTGAGAGGTTCGGCTTATGGGGCATCCGCTATCTTACGTTCGACCCTGTTAATGCGGCTTTGGTTAGGGCTACAATTTCGTTTTGGGACCCGATCCCCCATGTCTTCTGGTTTTCCCAACAAGAATTAGGCCCAATGATCAAGGAGTATCAAGCCATCCTTGGACTGCCTTATCCTCGCGCCTTTCCATTTGCAGGCCCATCCTTCCACTTTGGTGCCGAGGCTGACCTTCAGGGTCTATGGAACTTGGATTCCGTAGCCTCTTTTCTTACTCACCCACCATATCATAGAGGATTTCAGATTGCCGTTATGCTGGAGTGGTGCATTAGTGCCCCTAGATCTCATATTGCCTGGCCGTACATGGTGGCTTTGCTTTTGATGTTAGAATTTATCTGTGGATTTGGTCATGTTGCCCCCTTCCGGCTTATGTTTGTTATCGATCCCCTTCATCAGGGTAATTCTCCGTCTGCACTAGCGCTAGCTTAGAATTTTATTAGCATGGATGCTGCTATCTCTTGCTTTGATTTGGTCGATGACCGATTCACGCTTCTTGAGGTAGACCAATAATGACCACTTATTGATTTCCTCATTTTTTAGCTTGGTAAACAAGCTCGTATCAGGTTTGGTTATTGGAGAAGCTTTCTCTGATTAGCGATCCATAAGGAAACCCTTCCGATTACTCGCCCACTGCGTACAACAGGCAAGGGTTGACCACTGAGGGACACTCTTGGATGGCTAAGGAGAATTGGATCCAAATATTCGGTACGCTTTATGATGATAGGATCCGTTGGCTTTGCCCCTGGTGGGCAATTACTCACGTTGCAGTTTTGATGTTTGAAGATGGGATTCTATTGATGGGCTTGTACCACACCATCTTCTACTCGCCTAGTCATATCTGTAGGTAGTACGGGAGACGTTAAAGGATACCACATGACATATGCACCTGCCAGGTTTCAGAGCGGCATCATTCTTGGCTAGATAGGTCACCGATCTTGTGGAGTCAGCACACTCGATTTACTCATCTTGATTACGGGGTAATCGAGATTATGGAGACTGACAGGTTCTACCGTTGATGGTTAGGAGCGATTAGGTCTCTAACGGACCCTGGGAGTTATACTTGGGTGACGCACGAGTGGTTGAGAGAGGAAGATGGGCTGAGCCCTTATGATCCTGGATAGAATAGACTCGATGAATCTTCAAGAATGATGCTACTTTAATAAAAGAAGAAAACTAATCGACTTTTGCTTAGGGTATACCAGTGTGGTATGACTCTATCGGATTTGTTTGTCTTTTCTTTTCTTAATTACAAATTATTGCACTAATCATATCGTAAAATGTTTGTTGTTTACTTGTGATGTTTCAGCCCGAGGCATTCATGCACTTCCCTGAACATACACATTAAACATTTTCAGCCAGAAATGATATCTTTATTGATGAAATGAATTGAAGTACAAATATTTCAAGTGATTCGACTCCTGTTATTAGGTAGCCCTTTTAGGTTTTCTAACTAATGAATTTATTCCTCACTCTTTATCTTAAGTTTTGCCTGAATCGCCCTTTTCGGGTTTTTAACTCAGTGGACTATCTCTTTTTTTAGAAGAAAAAAGAAAAGAAAGAAAAGACCCTTATTTTTGCTCAAACAACAGAGTATCGGCTGATGGGCCTATTTACATATGTATATTTTATTTTATTTTTGTACTACTTTGTTGTAGCTCTTAAGTTTATCTTGGTTGATGGGGTTGACAAACTCATTACCGTCCATATCCATGATCTTGACTGCTCCTTTGCTTAGCACTTTCTTGACTACAAACGGACCTTCCTAGTTGGGCTTGAATTTTCCTCTGACATCAACATTCGAGGGTCTTAACTACTTCAGTACCAAATCTCCTACTTTCAAAGGTTGCTTTTGATGCCTGACCTTGTTGTTGTACGCTCTGGCCATCCATTGCTGATACATTTGCAGATGATCTAAGGCTTTGAGGCAACGCTTATCAATCATGTTAAGCTATTCAAATCTCGCTCTAGCCCATTTCAATTCTCCTAACTTGGCTTTTAGTGCTATCCTTAAAGATCCCACCTCTGTGTCTACTTGTAAAACTGCTTCCATTCCGTATACGAGTGAGAACGGACTTTGATTTGTGGGGGTCCGAATGCTCGTTCTATAACCCCAGACTGTGAAAGGTAACTTATCCACCCAATCTCGGTAAGTAGTCACCATCTTACTTAGGATCTTCTTTATGGATTTGTTAGCTGCCTCAACTGCCCCATTGGCCTACGATCTATACGGTGAAGAGCGGTGATGCTCGATACTGTATTTCTCAATGAGCTCTATTGTTGCCCCTTGGAATTGGACTCCATTATCTAAGATAATGTGATGGGGGATTCCATACCGAGTGAAGATGCATGTTTCTATGAACTTGGCCATTTTCTTGGCGGTGATATTGGAGTAGGATTCGGCTTCTACCCACTTATAAAAGTAGTCGACTGCCACTGTGATGAATCTGTGGCCATTACTGGAGGAAGGGCGAATCTCTCCAATTATATCGATCCCCCATGACGAGAATGGCCAAGGAGTAGATAAATTATGGAGATCCGAGGGAGGCAGATAACTAAGGTCCCCGTAGATTTGGCATTCGTGGCATTTTTTAACCTCTATGATTCAGTCCGTGACCATAGTGGTCCAGTAGTACCCTTGATGTTGGATCTTCTTTGCTAGGGTTAAGCCATTCATATGTGGGCCACAATTGCCTATGTGGAGTCTTTGAATGACGAGTAGAGCCTCTTTCTTAGTCAAACAACAAAGTAATAAACCCTTCGGAGTGCATCAAAATAAATCATTATCGAGAAGCCTGAATTGGACGGCGAGGCGACGGAGGGAAGTGCGCTTAGAATCTGTGGCACCCTCAGCATAGATCCCATCTTTCAGGAACTGGACAATGTCAAAATACCAGCAACCCGAGTCTGAGTCTTCATCAACGGTCACTACTCTGTAATAAAAGGGCTCCCTGGCTGATTGAAGGATTAATGGTTTGATGGGCTAGGTCTAGGGCCCTTCCCACATAGAGGCTAGAGTAGCTAAAGAGTCTGCCATCTGATTTTCTTCACATAACACATGGTGAAAGACACATTTCTCAAACTTAGCAGAGGCTTCATAGACTGCTTCTAAGTATGGGCAAAGTGAGTCTTCCTTGATCTCCCACTCATCAATCGCTTATCTAATTACCAAAGCTGAATCCCCGATAACTGAGACTTCTTTAGCTCTCACCTTCCTTAGTGCTTGCAATCCAAATAGACATGCTTTGTATTCTACCCCATTATTCGTAACTAGGAAATTTAAATGTTTCGATAACGGGATTACTTCATTCTGTGGTGTGATCAGAACCACTCCGAGGCCTGGCCCTTTGCGATTCATAGCGCCATCAAAATACATGGTCCACTCTCTTTTGACTTCTTCTACCAAAGATAATTGCTCATTTGGGAACTCCAAGTTTTCTACATAATCAAAGTCTATTGCCTGGTTGGCCAAGAATTCTACCACTACTCGGCCTTTGATGACCTTCTTTGTGCTATACTCAATGTCAAATTCGGAGAGGAGTAACAGCCATCGGGAAAGCTTGCCTGCCAATGTGGGAGACTAGCACAAATACCTCATGGGGTCGACCTTAGCCACTGCCTGAATTCGATAAGATTGGAAGTAGTGATGTAGCTTCTTAGTCAACCATACCATTTCCACACAAATCTTCTCCACCACCATGTAATGAGTTTCATACTCCAACAACTTCTTGCTCAAGTAGTATATCGCATACTCCTTCTTGCTATCATCTTCTTTTACAAGCATGGCTCCAATAGAGGACTATTCAATAGCCAAGTAAAGAATAAGAGGGCGT
Organism: Euphorbia schlechtendalii; assembly: GCA_949673415.1. Taxonomy (NCBI): domain Eukaryota; kingdom Viridiplantae; phylum Streptophyta; class Magnoliopsida; order Malpighiales; family Euphorbiaceae; genus Euphorbia; species Euphorbia schlechtendalii. Next base: position 19,935 of record CATIWQ010363526.1, read on the forward strand.
CCAAGAGTGGGAGGCTTCAAGACAGGCGATTTGATCAGATATTGCATGATTCTATCAAACACGATTTGACATTGGTCGTTCGAAACTACCGGCTGTTGTTTCTGTAACAACTTAAAGCTTGGTTCGTAGATAGTGGTTAAATGGGTGATGAATCTGCTAATGTACTGCAGTGATCCCAAGAATGATCATACTTCCTTCTCTGTTGTCGGTATTGGCATCTCCCTAATTGCTCGGCTTTTTTCAGGGTCCATTTCTATTCCCCTTTGACTTACTATATGTCCCAATAGCTTTCCTGAGGTGACCCTAAATACACACTTCTTCGGATTGAGGTGTAGATTATACTTCTCAATTAGGGTAAGAAACTGATCAAGGACTCACAATGTTCTTCACGAGTATTGGATTTAACTAACATATCAACCACATACACTTCAACTTCCTTGTGGATTAAATCATGTAGTAGGGTTGTTGCGGGCTCTTTGGTAGGTTGCCCCGGTATTTTTCAATCCAAAAGGCATAACCTTGTAGCAGTACACCCCCATTCGGTGATGAAGGTGGTTTTGATCTTATCTTCGATTGCCATGAAGATTTGATTGTACCCCGAGAAACCATCCATAAACAAGTGCATGGTAGCCCTAGAAACATCGATATGAGGCAAAGGGAAATCATCTTTTGGTGAGGCTTTATTCAGATCCCTGAAGTCAACGCATACCCGAACTTTCCCATCCTTCTTTGCAACTGGTACAATGTTGGCAAGCCACGTAGGATACTCCACCACTTCTAAGAACTTGGCTTCTATCTGTTTGGATACTTCCACTTTCACCTTTTCAGCCCATTCCGGTTGCAATCTTCACAGATTTTGCTTAACTGGATTGACTTGTGGATCAATTGGGATTCTATGTTTGGCAATTTCTCTATCGATTCCTGGCATGTCTTTGTATGACCAAGTGAACGCTACCACGTGTTTTCTAAGTACATTTATTATCTCTCTCTCTCTCTTCCTCAGGAGTTAGATCACTCGAAATCATCACCATTTTAGGTGATTCATCCATAAATAAATTGATTTCATGCAATGAAGTATCAGTTATGCTGAAAACATTATGTGAATGATCATGAAAATGCATGCTGCCATCTGGCGAGACATCACACAAGTATGTAAAATTCTAATTCATTATATGAAATGCCTCATAGGCAGAGTTGTTAACATTGAAAATGTTTGTAATATTAAAAATTACATCACTAGCATCACTCTCCTCCACAGGCAGAAAGTCTTCATTTATCACAGTGGCGGACTCTTTGATTGTGGGCTCAGCAAGTCTTGCTTCCTCCTCCATGGTGACGGTGTTGGCAAGGACCTCTGCGACTGCAGTTAGCTGCTTCTTGGCACTTTCATCCTTTTTCTTCATCAAGTTTCCAAGGGCCTTGGTGATGGCCTCGATGGCATCTTGGACTTTATTCTTCATGGGTTCAGACTCAAGTTTGTCTTTAATAAACATCTTGGATTTCCCTTTATCCTTTGTCACTGCAACGATCGCTTCTGGGGTAATTGTTTGCACTTTCCTTTCCGCATTAACCTCTTCAGAGCATCTTGAGCCATCCACAGACTCAATGATTGGAGCTAACATATACTCCTTTGAGAAATCGAACACATCCATGAAGATCTCAAATCAAGGCATCGAATTTCCATCCTTCATCATGTGTTCACTATCCTCCAAGTATTGCTTCTCCCCTTCGATGGTGTACACACTAACCATGTTGTAGAAAAGTGGTAGTTTGTGCTTGAAGATTTTATGTTTGGGGGTAAACCCAAGTCCAGCTTTGGGGGTCAGCAGGAGAGGATCTATGGCTTCCACTATCCCCCAGTGATACTTTCCGAGCCCTCTACCCGGAATAAAACCCTACCTCTTCATAATTCATTTAAGACCCATCGAGAAGTAGCGGTAGCCTATGAGAATCATCTTCCTCTTCTACGCCTCCTGTTGGTTAATCATAGCCACCCATGGACCTTATTTTGCGAAGGTTACTACCGCTATTGTAGACTCTTCATCTGCCTCTATAGTAACTAGTTTTCCCTGGTGAACCAGTTTGATCTTTTGATGGAGTGTGGGGGGCACTACACCAATGGCATGGATCTAAGGTCTTCCCAGTAGTAAGGAGTACAAGACAGGTATGTCTAATACAATGAATTTTACCTCGGATTCCACTCCATTAACCACCACGGTTGTAGTGAATGTACCACCCCATGCTTCAATGTTAGACCTTTCCAACATAGCTTCACTTAATCCCAGGTAAGGTAGCACCCTAAGTGGGCACAAATTTAGGGCCGAACCGTCATCCACTATGATGTAAGGAATGGATATGTCGAAGATATTGACCTTGATAAAGAGGGCCTTGTTGTGATTTCACCATTCTGGTGGCATATTCGACTGGTCGAATGTGATGGTAGGGAATTTCTTCAGGGGTATCCCCTTCCCTATAGCTGAGTACATCTCGATCACCGAAGTAGTCGGTGTCACTTCCATCTTCATTAGTTTCTACACTAATCCTCAACGATATGCCTCGGAAGAACCCAAAAGCTACCATATGCTATACTTGGCCTGGGTGTTCTTAAGCTGATTGACTAGGAGGTCTACTTCCAGTTCATCTTCATTTACCACAGGCAGTAGAGATGGCTTCGTGTTATCCCTAGTGATTTCCTCAGTTGAGGAATTTCCATGCTAGATCAGGTTATTTCAGACAACTCACCCATTGCGGGTCACTCGTAAGATTCCATTCTCCATTACCCTGGTTTCGGTGGGTATCTGCCACGGGTATTGCGGTTCCTCACGCCTCTTCTTAAACTAGTAAGAATCTAAGTTGATCGGCTCCTTCCTATGCAACAGTTCCTCCACGGGACAGGTGACTTCCTTACCTCTGTGCTTTCAGGATTCGAGAACATACGCATTGTGAGCGGGTGACAGGGAGCAGTGGGCTAAGAGCGCGCGGAGGTGAGAGGCATGGTCCAGCGGGGTGTTTGAAAGAGAAAAAGGTGAAAACTTTTTAAATCTGTTCGAACCCGAATCTGCCATCTCTTAGTGTGGAGTCGCCACCTAGATTAGCTCTTTCCAAGAATTAGAGTCCTATGAAGCTTAACATCTGAGGGATGGCCCACCAAGACACAGAGATTCGGGTCCGGGATAAGTTTCTTATTTCTCATTGGATCACATTAAATTACATCTACAAAAAACCGTGTTCTCTTAATTGTGCATATTCACACTTAGGTCATTTTTTATTTTAAATGTATGATTCACGTATGGTAAAATAAATCATTCACAAAGTGGAATAATAAACCATCTACAAAGTAGTAAATAAGTATGGAAAGTAAACGTGGAAAATAAAAATTACAAGGCTTCAAAATTCGGGGGATGCAACCACCCGCTAACCTATTAATTACATTTTCCAAAAATTGAAATTGCGATACCCAAAGGAAAATTAAAATCCTAAACATACATCTAATCCTAATCTACCTGCATCCACAAAGGTTAGCACAGGGGATAGCACATATGTTCGATTTTGAATTTAGTGAGGCCTGTGTGGCCTAAAAAAAATCAATCACGATATTGTGTTTGTTGTTTAAATAAAACCGTCCATTTTATTAGCACATTGGTTCCTCATTTTAATTAATGAAAATGCTTGCATGGAAAAAGGTGAGGTCTGTTATCCAGGAATATGTTTTATTCCCTTCATGGGGGTATTCTAACAAAAAAATTAAAAAGAAATAAAAGAAGCAGGAGAATTACAAAATTATTTACAATAACAAGGAATAAAAATAATTCCTAGGCCAAAAATAAAAATTAAAAAGAAATGAAACAGAAGGTGAGCATGGAATTTATAGTTCTAGGAACTCAGATGCTTACCCTTCCGGTATGAATCCACTTCGGTGTATCCTTTTGATCCCCGGGAGTGTTCCTCTTTCATTTTGATTTAATTGTAGTTTAATGAAAAAAATTGTTTGGTTGGAAAAAAGTGTTTATTTATCCAAAAGATAATCAGACACGGTTTCTAAATTTGTTTTTAGATCCGAGAATAACTGAGGATATAAGAAGAAAAGATGAAGAAATTTGATTAAGAGATGAAGAAAGTAAAAATAGAAGAAAAGAAAGTATTATTATTTGTCTTTTTTTTGTCTCAAAAGAGAGGATTTTCTCTGAATTTTTCAAGCCCCCTTCAATCTAAAAAGGTCCGACTATTTATAGAAAGTTTATCTTCAATCGCTTGCTAAGTACTCTACTCAGCATGGATTGGTTTTTCAAGCAAAAACACTTTAATATAGAAAAAATGGTAGATGAGATGAACGCTATAAAAGCTTAATGTGAAAGTAAGAACTTCAACACTTAATTTATCCTAGTTCGGCCCGGAGTCTACCTCTAGTCCCTAGATACCTTCTCTGAGCTTGAATCCGCCAGTGATTTTTCAATACTTAGGCAAAGCAGCCTTTACAGTGGGTAGATAGTTTTACAAAAAGTACCTTTCTTTCTAACTACCACTCAACTCAGTTTGGGTACCCTTCCCAAACTGGCACTCAAATTTGTATAAAAAGATTGCGAACTAAATTTAACTTATAAACTGTTGAATTCTTACAATGTTAAATCTAAGAGTGATGCTCTCTATTAGAAATAGATTAGGACAATGGATGTTTGCTGATTACTTGAATTTGGAATTTCTTGAAGCTGTGAGTATTTGTGCAGAGTTTCATCTCTTAAAGAAATTCAAGGTGATTCACCAAGTTTGAACGTCTTCCTCAGTCTTCTATTTACACTTGAAGCTTTGCGAAGTAGCCGTTGCAAACTTTTCATCTTTTCAGTTCTTCAATTTCTCTTCTCATCATATCTTTTGAATCTTCCAGTTAGAGATAGATTCTAAGATGTTTAGAGATTGAAATTTGAACGTTAAGGCGCAACACTGTTAACAAAATCGCACTTGTCTTCAAGCAAATCGATATGATAGAGAGGCATGCGAAATACAACGTAGAATCTTGAGATTGGTTGACATTGCTAATGCTTGCAGACTCGCGCGGAGACACTGAGAACTGGCTCATGACAAAAAATTCCTTTTACCTTGGACTTTAGTGAGGAATCTCCAACATTCCATACTGCACTTTTTATCTTGTGAGGTCCATTGGAAATCTTCTTTAATTTCAGCTTTTTTAACCTGAAAGGCATCTAAAGAATATTCTGTTTCTCACAAAACATGTTAGTAGCACGAATTTCATTTATTTCTCCAAGTGTCAAATTATATAGCTTTTAATTAATAAAAGCTAACTCAGCACAGCTGAGTTGATATCTTTCTAAACTATGTAGTACATAGCTTTTCCTACTCTAAGCCATAACTTAATTAATTACTCAGCAAACTGAGTTGGTTTTGCTTAAACAAACTCAAGTCAGCTTTATTAATTAATAGTATACTTAGTATTCAATTAATTCCACTATCCTAGATGGTTTGTTATTTCCAAAACGTTTCAGCACTATGAAGTACTATTAACTTGGATTCAACAATCTCCCCCATTTTGGACAATTAGCAAACTAGGTCATATAAGAAGTTAATAAAATAAAATAGTTTAAAGATATCAAGAATTCCTCGAAAGTGATGTAAGACTCCCCCATGTTGAGTGATTTTCCTTAGTCAGCTTGAACTCCCCCATACTTAGTGGGTCTTATTCAAGCAACTCAACTCCCCTATACTTAGATAATATTTCTTCATTTTGGGACTTTGTCTTACTTCAGCTTTTCTTAAAGTTTGTCTCTTTGTATGAGTTCCTGCATCATATTATCAACTCATAGTAGAAACATACATACAACTTAAGAATTTAAAGTTAAGAAGATCTTAACTTGAGATAGAACTTGTAATTTCGTTAATCAAAATACTTATTCAGTACATAATTTATGTTCTGAATCAAGGCTACAATTATAAGTCCTATTACAGGTCTATCTACTGCTACTAGATACATGGCTTATTTTCTATGCTTTGAAGAGGAAGATCTAGTCTTGTCTTGTTTGGCTTTGGTTGCTGCTGATGACGCGGAGTATGATATTATGATCACCTTGGAAGAGTCCCTTTATCAACATTTGTAGTCTTGAGGGCTTTTTCAATTACCTTCTCCCCCATTGATATCTATTATTGATCAATTTTCTCTAAATAGACATTAAATGAGTCTAGGGCAGTTTGGAAGTTCGTTTGATGGCCAATAATTTGTGGAGAGATATTTTCTTCTAGCTACTTCTTGCCTTTGAAAGTAAAAAATTCTTGATCATTCAACTTAAAAAGAAGTAGGTGATGACATCTAGATAGGTGAGAAATCTGGTCGAATCCTTGGCACGCAAACTGTTGGATACATTGAAGTAGAGATCGGAAGTCTGTTGTAGATAATGCTATCTTTAGCTTGGCCTTCATATCAACAATCTTGGGGCATATTGAAGATAAACACCTTGTGGTGAAGTCTATGTCTTTAGCGTCCAGCTCTCCAGTGGTCACTAGAGTTCCCACATTCTTTTGCAAGTCTTCTACCTTGGTCTTAATGACATTTAGCTTGGTGTGAATAGTCATGCCAGTTTCTAGGCAACGATATTCAGTAGGATGAAGAATTGGTGCTGGCATCTCAGGGAAGATTTTTCCCATGGTAGTGATCAAGAACTTCTAAGATGTTGAGATCTTTAAGTATGTGTTCTCGTTGATGTCTCTACTGATATTATCAATCTTGGAACAAAGATGGTTTCTTATCTATTTTTGTTGAGATCCGATTCAGCAATTTCAGCATTTGATCTTGCTTATCATCATAGTTCATTAGGAATCTAGATTGGGTCTCCAAAAGCTTTGCGATGTTGTGGCCTATGTCCTTGGTAGTCTCTACTTCCTTACGCACATTTTCAATTCATTAATCAGTGCTCTTCTTAATCTTAGCTTTCTCTTCACCAAATTTATGGAGCTGTGTAACTTGAGTTTCCATATTGGAACTCAAGGAACTCAACTGCTCAGTAGTAGCATCCACACTACCCTTTATCTTTCCTACGATTGCATTAGCAAGTGTAGGATACGTGGGGATAGATGTGATTGCTACCCCAAAGCTGGGCTGTAGACTCCAATAAACCATTTAGGATCAGAGCCATCTTATCCACAAAACTCTTAGTGCTTTCCTTCACTAAATGATTTCGAAACCATACGAACTACCCTGAATTTTCTCAAACTCCTAGAAGTAGATATATTCAGTAGGCAAGTTTGTATGTTCTTCAAACTCAAGCAGCTTAGCCTTGGATTTGGAAGATAAGCTTATCAATTCCTGAGATAATAGCAAGTTGCTAATTGCTCCATTTAACTCAACAATAGTTTTGAGAGCTAGGAATTTCTTCCTTGCCAACACCCTAATCTGTGCTAAGATAGATGCATCAACCATGTCCTCTTGGACTAGCTATCTACTGGGTTCAGGTACTTCATGGACTATAAAAATTTCCTTAGTAGTCTGACCACTTGTGTTTCCTTGTTGAGTAGAGTTCTTAGCATTTGAAACTTCCTTAACCATAGGGGTTGGAGGGACAGAGGATATGTTTGAAGAAATGGTAGGTTTAGAAGTTTGTACATTTGAAGAATTAGAGGGAATTGTTTATCTTTTTAGGAGAAATGGATGGTAAGATATCTTTACAGGTATGTGTTTGTGTTTAGGATTGAGTTTGGGTTTGGGTTTGTGTTTGTGTTTGGGGAAGAGAAGAAGGGAAGTTTGAGTATTATTTACGAGAGAGGATGGAGGAGAGAAGGTGTCTTGTCTTTTGGTAGGAGAAGAAGGGATATTTACTAGGGAATTTTGGTTATTAACAAGAGAGGAAGGTATAATGACAGGGGAATTTACAAAATTGGAAGGAGAAGAATTTACGGAGGAAGTAATTTCAGTTTCTGGAGGAGTAGAAACTGGGGTATTTACAGAAGAATTAGGTTGAGGATTTATAGAATAAAGGGGGGTAGGATTTTGAAGTACCTCTTGGTTAGCTGTTTAACCCAAGGATGGGTCAGCTATAGGTATCTCAAACAGAGTAGTTTCCTCAGTTTGAGTAAAATTAGGTGTGGGGATGTTGGGATCAAGAAGATCAAACTCTTCCTAAGTAAGGTGGAGGGTTGCTCCAACATCTTCATCACTACTTGCCACCCGCACATTCTTCTGCAGGGGCCGTTTGGTGGTAGATTGCTTTCGATGAGTGCCCTTAGCTTTGGTAATTGCTTCGTTAAGTTCAGCGGTAGCTCCAGGACTTGTTGTTTCCTCATCCTTAGATTTCTTGGCCTCAACCTACTCCTCTAATTCTTCAGAAATGAACAATTTACGCTTTCTTTGGCGCAGGGTTTCCTCAACCTCAATCTCATCCTCTTTCTCCTCCACCTATTGCTCAGCTTGTTACTTCACCTTAGCTTCTCTCTAAGTGCGTGTTTTGGCTTTCATTTTCCTCCTTTGTCTTTGGGGCTGAGTAGGGACCTCATCGGATTTTGGCTTAGCTGGGCTCTTCTCACGAGCCTTAGAAGAGGCAACCTTAGGTTTGGGAGAGGAAGTAGTGATGGTGACTTGCTCCAAGATGTTGGAGATTGGTAGATGGTTGCTTGAGTCCTCGCTTCCTTCGAAGTCCATCATAAACCCATCTTCTTCCTCCTTAGGGATATCCACAAGTAATATTATCAGTACGCACTTAAGCTTTCGCTTTTACTGTGCTTTATTGTACCTAGTATATACCTAATCATGGCATAGTTTGGTGAAGTGATTGAGGTCAAGCTTTTTCTTCACCGGTAGCATTGTGTCGCCAGACTCCCCTAAAATCTATAAAATGCCCACCTTCACTGCCCTCATCAATTCGATGATGAGGTAACCATATTGGTAGACTGTATTTAGCTTGGTCAAGTGGTGAAGAATCACCACAAGCCAATTGAGCCTCTTACCCTCTACCATATGGTAGACCACACACCTCTCGAAGTAGGTGCATCTTGACATTAATCTAGTTTTTGGTAGCAGAAGCTTCACCACTAGCTCGTGGCATGCTCTCGCGAATTGTATAGACGTGAGAGTAGAATGCCCTAATTAACCCAATGATTGCAGGTCCTTCCATCTACAGAAAGGAACTCAAGCTTTGCTGCTTGATGATCTGATGCATGATCCAATTTTTTAGAAGACTCTCATAATCAACTTCATACGTCGGTCCAAACTCCAAATTGTCAGCCTAATCCACCTTTGTAAACAAGGTTTTCACTTCTAGAGTTAGCTTCTCCATTTTGCGCTCAATGTTAACTATGAGCTTCTTCACGGTTGTGGTGTTGAGTGTGAAAGTTGTTCTTGTGATCACCATTTGAGAAAGGTAAAGGAAATTCTGAGAGAAGGAATTAGGGTTGTTTAGCTCTAAATTGATTCAAATTCACAAAAGCAAGTAACCTCTCTCTTCATCTTCTTTAGCTTTTATAGACCTCTTGAGATGGGGATGATACGTGGTGCTTTCTCAACTCAAGATGAGAATTGATGTTGAGATTAACACTTGATTAACTGCCTTAGTAAAATGGTGATTTTAGCAGAAGACGCTTCCAATTCAAAAATACATCTTTTTAAAAATGTAGGTTTTGATTTTAACCGTGAAACTATATCTCACGCTGTTACTTTAAATTTTAAATGGTGTAAAACACGTGTCATCTACTTGCTGATATAAGGCTTGATCTTCAACACTTAGCCAAATTTCTGATTAATTCATTCTTCTTCTTCATTACAGTGGGTTTGCCATACTAATGAGCTGCCTTAGGATATTGAATTAATCCTTTGGCAATGGTTTGGTGAATATGTCAGCATGTCGTTCCTTCCAAGGAACATACTCCAGCTTGACATCTCCCCTTAGCACATGATCTCTAATGAAGTGATATCTGATGTTGACATGCTTCATCTTGCCATGCTGAACTGGGTTCTTGGATAGGTCAATTGCAATCTTGTTATCACACATAACTTCGAGACACTTTGACTTCATACCATAGTCTTCCAGTTGCTGCTTAATCCATAGCAGTTGGCAAATTACTACAATAGTGTACTTAGCTTTAGCTATACTCAGTGCAGCAAAAGTTTGCTTCTTGTTGTACCATGAGACTAAGCATTCTCCAAGGAAATGGCATCCTCCCATGGTGCTTTTCCCATCAAGCTTTTCTCTTTCATAATTAGCATATGTGAATCCTCTTAGAGTGAAATCCGAGCTTTTGGGATACCACAAACCTGCTACAATAGAGCCTTGCAAGTACCTGAGAATTCTCTTTACAGTTGCTAAATGAGATTTTATGGGATCATCTTGATAACGAGCATAGTAGCACACAAGATACTATATATCTAACCTACTAGCTGTATGATAAAGAAGAGACCCAATGATTCCTTTGTAGAACTTGCTATCTACAAGTTTTCCAGCTTCATCTTTACTTAAGATAGTATTAGTGGCCATAGGAGTGGACATTAGCTTCGAATGCTCCATGTCAAACTTCTTCAGTACTTCTTTGGCATACTTCACTTGATTGATAAAGATTCCATCTTCAGTTTACTTGATTTGAATACCAAGGAAAAAGTTTAGCCCTCCCATCATAGACATTTCAAACTCTCTTTTCATCTGCTTGCTAAATTCCTTGCACAGCTTCTCATCAGTTGCTCCATATATGATATCATCAACATATATTTGAACCAGCAACACATCTTCTTTTTTTTTTTTGCTAAACAAAGTTGTATCTACCTTCCCTCTTTCATAGCCTTTGCTGATCAAGAAATTGGTCAACCTCTCATATCAAGCTCTTGGAGCCTGCTTCAATCCGTAAAGAGCTTTCTTCAATTTGAAGACATGCTCAAGATTCTTCGGATCTTCAAATCCAAGAGGTTGGCGAACATACACTTCTTCTTGAATGAATCCATTCAGGAATGATCTTTTAACATCCATTTGAAATAATTTGAAGTTCATATGAGATGTGAAAGCATACAAGATTCGAATTGCTTCAAGCTAGGCTACAAGAGCATAAGTTTCATCATAATTAATACCTTCTTATTGATTGTAGCCTTATGTAACAAGCCTACCTTTGTTCCTAACAACAGAGCCATCTTGAAAACCCATTTGGTTCTGATAATTTATTTCCCTTTAGGCTTAAGAGCTAGATCCCAAACATCATTGCGATCATCTAATAATCATCTCCTACATCTTCAAACTTCTTAGGTTCAATAAATGAGATGAAACCTGGATGACTCAACATCATCATCGAATTATGAACGTCATCAACAATGCTATCTAGTGGATGATTACGATGAGCTTTAATCTCCCTTGGTAAACTTGGATCAACTGTTGGAGGATCCATAATGGGTTGCTAAGGTGGAGGTTGTTCTTCGCCATCATTGAAGTTGATAGAGAGATCATCATCATCTTTGACTTCCTCAACTTCAAGTTCTTGTGCTAGGTTGGAGAGCATAGAGAGTGGCATACTAAGTGGATTTGCATGCTGGGTTACTCATTCATCTTCATCAGATAGACGTCTATCTACATTGTTAGTTTCATCAAAATCTACATGCATAGACTCTTCTAATAGGCTAGTTCTTTTAACATATATTCTATATGCCTTACTATTAGTTGAGTATCCTAGAAAGATACCTTCATCAAACTTAGGATCAAACTTTCCTAATTACTCTTTGGTGTTAAGAATAAAGCACTTATAGCCAAATGATTTGAGATGACCAATCTTAGGCTTGCATCCTCGCCAAAGTTCATAGGGTGTTTTTTTAAGAATTGGGCGAATTAAAACTTGATTCAGGATATAACAAGCTATGTTAACAGCTTCTCCCCAAAGTCCTTTGGTAGATTGCTATCACTCAGCATGGATCGAGCCATTTCAACTATAGTTCTATTCTTCTAATCTACAACTCCATTTTGTTGAGGAGAATAAGGAAAGGAGAAGTTATGGTCAATACCATGCGCTGAACAGAATTATTCAAAATGAAAGTTCTTGAATTCATGTCCATGATCACTTTGGATTCTACTGATTTTATTTCCTATTTTGTTCATTATCCGATTACTAAGCTTGACAAAAGATTCGTATGTTTTGTCTTTGCTACTCAGCAAGACTACCCAAGTGAATCTCGTGAAGTCATCACAACCACCAATGAAAATCTCTTACCGCCCATACTCACAAGCTGAACTGGACCGAAAAGATCTAGGTGGAGGAGCTCCAACGGTCGCTTACTTTTTAAGTGATTAATTGACTTAAAAGATTTCTTAACTTGTTTACCTTGATGGAAACCTGAGCATAGTTTATCATTTTCAAAGCTGATATTGGGTAAAGCCACAACTAATTACTTTTTAGCCATTTTGGACAAAATGTTAAAATTTATATAACCCAACCTTCTATGCCAAAGCCACGAATTATCCTCCTTAGAAATAAGACACACATTAGTGGAGCTAGGGGATAAATCAATCATATACACATTGTTGGTTCTAGGAGCAAATAGAATAGTAGAATCAATCTTACAATCAATATTGAGCAGCCTGCTGATTCAAATGTAACCTTCTTGCCTTTGTCACAAAGCTGGGCTACACTAAGTAAGGTTAACTTGAGTCCTTTGACCAGAGAAACCTCTTTGATTGAAGGAGAGACACCAACAGTGCCACAAACTACAATCTTGCCTTTTTGGTTATCTCCTAAACTTATACTTCAATTTCTTTTTCATTCCAATGAGATGAATTGACTTTCATCTCCCATCATATTACTTGAGCATCCTCTATCCACATACCACATTCTAGAGTCATCAACGGATCTAAGGCTCACCTACAAAACAATTACATTTTCTTAGGTACCGATGCTTTCGAGCTGGGTCCTCCTTTGTTAGCAATGCTTAGGTTATTACAATCATACTCATTGTAATAAACCTTTTTATGCTTACAGAGAACTGTAGAATGTCCAACTTTCCCATAAAAGCCACACGCCGTTTTTGCTTTGGGCTGGCTCGCTTTCCTCTTTTTAGAGGAATTCTTCCTCTTAGAATTACGAGTTTGATTATTCAGAGTTTGATTAGTGGCTGCAGGAGGAACCTGTTCCTTCTTTAAGTTATGATTTCAGCAGTCAACTCATCTAATTGCTTAGTGAGCTTCCTGACATGACAATCCTGATACTCAGTTTTTTCTTGAAGAAAGTAGATATCAAGAGATAAGGAAGCGATAGTGTCTTCCTGATCTTCACTTTTCCTCTTTAGCTCCATGATGTTTTTCATTGACTTTTTAATTAATTTTATAACATTAAAGAGAGCCTGGGTGAACTCTTCAATTGACAAAGGAATTTTAGGATGTACCTCAGTTTGATGAGCCTTTCCTTTGTTGTTCTCATCTTGAAAGTCAGTAGTGGTTTTATCTCTACCTGAGGTAGATGCTGAGCCTTTACCCCTTTCATTCTCGATGGCCATTACGCAGAGGTTTGCTGAATCAGTTACTTCTTCATCAGATGACAAAGATTCTTCATAGTCGCTCCAGGTGGTAGTAAGGGCCTCACTCTTCTTTGCAAACCTCTTCTTGTATCTGTCCTTCTTGGTCTTTGGACATCTCTACTAGATATGGCTTTTCTCACCACAACCAAAGTATTTGATATCTTTGTTGTGTTCTTTCTTGAGTCCTTCCATAGCTCCTCGTCATTGCTGAGTTGACTTGATTTTAACTGGAAACTTCTTATTGAACTTCCCATCCTTCTTCATGAAGCATTTGAAATGCCTAGTCAAAAGGGCTATTTGCTCCTCAGAATTGTAGCTTGTGGATTCATCAAAGGAATCAGCTTTCAAGACAATGGCTTTGCCCTCTCTTAACTTACCTCGACTCTTTTTAGAGTCATCAGAATATTTCCTCAGAGACATCTCATGAGTCAGCAAGGTGCCTATCAACTCATCATAGCTATAGGTCTTAAGTTCATGAGCCTCCTTAATTGTGCTCCTCTTGGAATCCCACTCTAAGGTAAGAGTGTGAAGAATTTTCTTCACTAGCTCTTCCTCAGTTACCTCCTTCCCTAATCTCTTTAGTTCATTAACGATGTTAATGAACCTAGTATTCATGTTTGAATATTCTCACTAGCACCCATTGAGAACATCTCATACTCCTTAGCATGAGATTGATCTATGACTCTTTGACCTTGCCTATCCCCTCATAGGTAATCTCCAGCTTCCTCCATATTTCCTGTGTTATCTCATATACTAAGATCCTGTTAAATTCAGTAAGATCCATCTTACAGTGTAAGTATTAATCGATGCGACATTCTCTTTGAGAAGCCTAAGATCAGCATCATTATAGTCCTCCAGATCTACTAATACGCGAACCTCGTTCCTCATAATAGTAGGAACTTTAGGGCCAAGCTCGATTGTGAGCTATGCCTACATGCTTTGAGATTGAATAAAATTTTTCATGCGATTTTTCCAAAATGTGTAGCGATTACCGTCAAACAATAGTGGTCTGGTAATAGACATTCCCTCCTTTAAGAGCATTATCTATCCCGAACATGAGCTGTAGTTGTTGTAAGCCATTTATGGATCTTTACTGAAAGACAATTAGTCAATAAATTGAGCACTTACTTAATACCACTAGTTGGTCCTTAGACAGCTTATAAACAACCGTAGAAGGGGGTGAATGCATGTCTTGGTTACTTTTTGGATTTTTAAAAATATTTAAACCAATTTAGATGCGTTCTGAGTTATGATGTGCTGAGCGGGTCTAAAAACTTATAAACTACTCAACTTTGCTGGACATTTTATCTTCAATCGCTTGCTGAGTACTCTACTCAGCGCAGATTGGTTTTTCAAGCAAAAAGACTTTAACATAGAAAGAATGATGGATGAGATGAACGCGATAAAAGCTTAATGAGAAAGTAAGAACTTCAATACCTGATTTATCCTGGTTCGGCCCCGAACCTGCCTCCAATCCTTGGATACCTTCTCCAAGCTTAAATACACTAGTGATCTTTCCTTACTTAGACTGAGCATCCTTTACAACGGGTAAACAGTTTTACAGAAACTACCTTTCTTTCTAACTACCACTCAACTCAGTTTGGGTACCCTTCCCAAATTGACACTTGGATTTGTATAAAAAGATTATGAATTGAATTCAACTTATAAACTGTTGAATCCTTACAATATCAAATCTAACAGTGATTCTCTCTATTACAAACTGATTAGGATAATGGATGCTTGCTGATTGTTTGAATTTGGAATTTCTTGAAGCTGGGTGATAAGTGTATAATTACACTTATTATCAGGATATTTTTACTTATAAAATGATATTGGTTAGAGTCATTTTATACTTCTTATAAAAGATTTCACATGGCATGTAGTTTTTTTTATGCAAGTGCAAAACTCGGGGAATCTTGGGAGTAAAATGATCAAAGGTGGAATTCTATGTAAAAATAGTGAATATGGTGCAAAAAGATGCATGGAACACAAGGAATTGGCTTAGGATCGAAGTTGTCAAAAATTGGTAAAGTTGCAAAGAAAAATCATGAAGAAAAACACATATCACAATTCGTGACACCCATTCACGGTCGTGATTTGTCATCCTTCACAAATAGAAAGTTACTAACCATTGTTCACAATCATGACATGTATATCATGCTAGTGACCTGTGATAATTGTTGGTTAACTCTTCTTAACTTTTAATCGCTGGATAAGAATGATCAACTGCCATCAACTATTAGAAGAAAAGACCCCTCTTGAAGCAATCCAATCATGAAAAGATGCCTTTCCATTGAAGATGAGGATGAAACCTTGCATCCAATCACATTAAAGAGGTGCAACCCTTTGCCAATGGACATGACTCTTCATTTGGATAGATGTAACCTTTCGCACTCTATAAATAGAGTTCCAAACCAACCAATTTCGTGGGCAATGAATGGTAGTGTGTAGATGTGCAACGTGTATGCATAGATAGAGAGTGAAAATTGTATAGATTTCGCTATGTTCAAAGTGTTAGTGAGAAAAATGTAAAAGTGATTCAATTCTTATTTCGATCAATAGATTTCTCCACAAATTTGAGCGATTATGGTATGAGTGTAATTGAAAAGCACTTATCAATAAATGTTTCTGTTGTTCAACATTCATTTGTTCGAAATTCACAAAGAATAGCATCCTAGTGGATGTTATGTACGAGTCAAGACCGAATTCAAAGTAGACGCATGAATTGCAGGAATTGACGACTCCCATTAAAGAGTGGATACGGTTTGATCAACTTTAGCTTTCACTTGCATACCTTACAACTTTACTTTGTTTTCTACTTATACTCTATTTCAAAGTTTATGATATTTCTATGTGTCATAACAAGTATTTCATCTTGCATCGTTTATATTAATGAAGTTATATGCTTTCGAGTTAACTTTAAGAGTAGTTTAGTGAGCCAACATTTTTGGAGTGGTAACTTGCTAAATATGGCTATGTGAGAGCGACTCGTACTAAGCATAGTATTGTTATAATTCATTTACCCTAGATTTAGAAAAGTCATTTCATGTGTTGCTCTGTAGTGAATTATTGAATATTTGGGCGTCTAAAACCATATTTGTTAAAGTTATCTAGTGTATGAAATATTATTGATGATTTTGCATGTTTTTCTTTACTATACTTGTTCTTAGGGAATATCTATATAGTTTACATTTTCTCTAATCTATTCATGCATATGTCTATTCATCAATCTATCATCATAACCCTACATTATATCTTATTTCTTTTATTCAGTAACTCTAGTTGGTCCTTAGAACCGAATTCCTTCCCTATGGGATTGATATCTTTTAAAAGTACATCGCCACAATATACTTGCAGGTATCAACATTTTTCTATTTAATAAGCTGTACTGACAACACATGTTCATATTAAGAACTTTTATATTATCAGTAGAAAAGTGGCAAACAAGTTTTTGGCATCGTTGCCTTGGAAGGTAAGTGCGTTCTGAAGATCAAAAATTTGGAGAGTACGGTACATTTTCCAATTATATCTATTTGTTTCTTTCTTAAACTGTATAATTTATCTATCCTAACTTGGATGTGAAAAAGAATATGAAATAATCATCTTGGAGGTGACACGTCATGTTATTACGTCTGAATTCTCGATAAATAGAAGATTTTCTTCTATTTTGCCTATTCGCGTTTGCAACTCCATTTCACGCTCGTGAATCCCTTAACAAAACTTTCATTTCTCAATTCTCGTAAGTCACGATCGTGACATATAATCACGATCGCGACTTGTGCGAAAACTGTAGCAGTTTAGCAGTTATTCAACGGTTAGCATCCAAACTCTATAAATTGATGTGCAAGTGTTCATCATTTCTCAATTCTGAAATCTGAATTTCTTACCTTTTCAATCACAATTTAGTTCCAAGTCTGAAACCATCCCATTTCTTTCAAAAATTCTATAATTTCAAAATGGTTTTAACAAATAAATCTAATCTGGTTCCTCCCTCAAACTTACAAGAATGGTATGAGGAACCATTTCCGATCTATTCTCATGAAGAAGGAGATCATTATGAGATACTCAAGGATGCTGAATACAAAAGTTCCTATACCATTCATAGGAACAGTTTCATCAATCTGGAGTTAATGACAGGGTAATGTATTATCTCAGAATTCTGAACTTTGCCATTTATTCAAACATATCTCTGGGGAATAGTGTGGAAAACTGTATGAAGATGTTAGTAATGTTAGCATGGAAGAGTGACAAGAAGGACTACCTGGTTTATCATCATCACGGAAAAGAATAAAAGTTGACAAGGAAAGCACTGAACAAATATATGGGATTTCCAAAGGATTGCTACAACAAGATGCTTCCTAGATGGGATCCTTTATCAACATGGAACCACTTGACCGGCCAAAATGAGTTCAAACAAGCATCTACCTATAGTTAGTGGATTCGTGATCCTTGTTTGCTGGCATTACACTTTTACTTAAGTGGTGCATTGTTTGGTAAGTCAACTTTCGATCTTATCATTCTTGAAGAATTGTTTGTGATGAAAGCAATTTCGAATGGCACACCTGTTGATGTTTCAGGGATAGTGATGGAAACATTTATGTCTGCCTCACAAAATCTTGGAATGACAGAATATGGGTGTCAAACAACGGTAAATCTGTTGGGATAGATTGGGAGAATGCCCTATTCCACTTAAGTCTTTACTGGTGAAGATGAGATTCTGGAATTAACCACGGAAGTATTCTTCGAGTATGGATTTCTGGTCAAATGCATTGGAGAAGATAGGATCACTCATGATTGGAAATCATGGGAGGAGAGAGTAGAATCCAATAGAAAAGGAGAAAGAGAAATTGCAAGGGAAGAAGAACGAAAAGCAACCAACCTCCGGGGAAAGTTGAATGAACTTACAGAGGCGCAAATCTCAATTTATAGGAAAATCGATGATATTCATATGTTGATATTTGACGTTGTGCAAGATCTATGGGAATCTTATTATAAGATTGACCTATTGACAGAATCGATTTCCTTCGAATAATTATTCACTTTTCACTTAGGATTTTGTACAGTTTGTTATTTGTTTGTTTGTTTAATTGTATGTTTATTAATGTATGTTAAGTATGAAAACAAATTTAAATAACAAGACGTTGATGTTCAATTACTATCTTCACCATAAATTATTCCAGGTTTGAAATTGTAAATATTTATTATTTATATTTAACATGTTTGTTTTTTCTAAGTTTTTCTAGGACTAAGTCTAAAAATTGAAGAAATAGAAGAATTAAAGAAGGTCATGACCGTGACTATAGATCGCGCCCGTGACATAATGTAGTAAAACCTTCTGTTCCTATTGTGAAGAAAGTCACAATCGTGACGAGCCTTCACAATCATGATAAGGAAAGAATATGACCATTGCAGATCACGATTAACATGTGACAGATGGCTGAAACTGGCATTAACGGCTAGTTTGAAGGAAAAACGGCTATAATGACTATTTAGACAAATGAGAGACCTATTAGAACTCTATATAAAGGTCTAGATTGAACCCATAACCATCACAACCTTCATAAAATCCTTCTCAAGTTCTGATTCTTTCTTAAACATCTTTATTCTTCTTTAATTCACATCCTGTTCAAAACTCTACTTCAAAAAAATCATGCTTCGTGTTAAGGTAAGCGCCAATAAAAGAGAAATCCCAAACTATCAATAAGAATACGGTTGTCCTTTTCCCATTCGTTCACGTGAGGGGGGGAAAATATTCCAAGTTTTGAACAAATTGGAGATCACCGTTATGATTTTTCTTGATTTGGTTTTCTTGGAGACTTTGGGCCTCCATGAGCAAATGGGGATGTATATCTCTGATTTGGATTTAAGCACATTTGTGGGAATACGATTCCACAAAATCGTGATTAGATTTTGGATTGTCTAGTGACATTCAATTTTGAAGACAAAAAGAAGAGGGAAATTCAATTTGGCAACCAAGGTAGATATTATACCGTCATAAGGGAGATGATGAATGCTTGGTTCAGGTTCGAAATTGAAAACTCATCAAGCATGACAGATTCTTTTCCAGTAAATTGAGTTTGGCCAGATTTGATGGGTAAGCGAGCTTTGGATCCCAAAAATTCCCCAAACAAATTAATTAAGGATGAATGTATTCTCCTACTTCACAAATACCTCACCACTTTGGTATTTTGTTGAGTAGAGAACACCAAAGTCCAAAAGAGAGATTTGTTTGTTCTTTCTTGCGCAATGAATAAGAAAAAAGCAGAGTTCGTGGATATAATTTTGGACTTGATGAAGAAGAATTCAACGAGCATGAGGAACAAGATTGGGGTGACCGAAATTATCACCGCCATTATATTGTGTGCACGGAATGAACTCCCCTACGTTCAACAACTGGGTGAGTACTTTCGATATATGGTTGAGAGTTACTTGAAAAATACCAGACTACTTCAAGAGAACGATGGTGTCTATTCTTTCTACTCCTACTCCAACAGCATCAAGAAACTACTCTTGACTCATCAAGATTCTTCCATTGGCCCATCTAATCCAACTACTAGACGTCATCCTAGCAAGGCTCCGATGATTGAAGAAGAAAGATGAGGATGAAGAAGATAAAGCTCCTGAAGATTGGAAGGTGAGTATGTAGCAAAAATTGGACAATTGCCAAGCGGAACTTGGGGTAATGAAAAAAGATATAAATATTCTAAAGAAGAGTAATAAATCGATGCTTCGAAAATTACAATCTTTTTTAAGAAAACAAAATTGTCAATTTAGTCCTAGTCCTCCAGATTCTCCTTCTCAATAAAAATGGGTTTACTCTTTTCTTTACTTTTCTTTTTCAAATTTTTAGACTAGTTGTTTGTTTTAGTTTTTAGATTTTCATTTTTAGTAAAATCTCTCACAATGAGGACATTGTGTTCTTTAGTGTTGGGGGGGGGGGGCACTATAAAAATCCAAAAAAAATAAATTAATTAAAAAATTGAAGAATATGAAAATTTTTCTTGATTTTGTGTTATTTATACATTATCCATACCTATACTATACTAACATATGTTCCAAGGTTATTATGAGTGTTAGGTATTACAAGTTTGAAGTAAGTGCGTATTTCGAACAAGTTGTTTCGAGTATGAGCACATGTTGAGAGCGTGAGTGCTTTTTAGCACAACATTTAGCATTTGGCAATGATGAGTTGTGAGTAACATTCAAAAAGCAACATTCCAAGTAAGTTTCAATATATATTCAATGCAACATGAATTAGTATAAGTTATATAGTTTTAGTTTAATGCTACCGATAAGTTTTAAGTGGAGTAATATCTAGTAGTGTTCTTACTATGAGTTTTATATGCTATTCTTGAATACATCCTATAAATATTGAGTGTGTTTAAAGTGAAAGGAAACTATAACCATAATACTTTGAAAGTGATCAATAAAGGATGAGGGTATTAAGAGAGAAAAATCAAAAGAAAGAGAGGATAACCAATGAGTTATGCAAAAGGTGATTTTAGCACGAGATTTTGTACTAGCTCGGGCGTTCAATGATGATGGCTTTTCGGGATTTTTATTCTTCAATCACACATTTTTCGACCATCCGATGATCTTCAAATTTGAGTCTTCCTCGTCTTTGAATTTTCTCCTTTAATTCAGAAATTAATTAAAAAATATAAAAATACACAAAAAAATCTGAAAATGCCAAGAAAAACCAGATCCAGGAGCTGGCCTCATCGATATTCAACGTGGTAAGCCTCGCCAAGGAGTTTTGCAAGCTCGTCACGCTAGCGAGGCTTGCCTGACCAAAGAGGCTGGCGAGGTCGCCAAACTCTTTAGCGACATTGCCAAAATTTTTTACCTTTTTTGGATTTTTCAAGATCTTCCTTTAAATAGTTAGGCCTTTTTCGATTAAGGGGGGCTTGAAATTTTAAAAAAATTCAAAGAAAATTCTCCTTTTCAGATAAAAAAACATTGAAAAACACTAAAACAAAAATATTTTTCTTGGATCCAAAACACTTTTGGATTCCAAAATCTTCATCTTCTAATTAAATTTCTTCCTCTACTTGTTTTAAATATCCTCAGTTATTCTCGGATCTACAACAAATTTAGAACCCGAGTCTAATTATCTTTTCGGATAAATAAACACTTATTTTTCCACATTAAACCACAATAACTATAAAAACGAACGAGGAACGCTCCCAGGGATCGAACGGATACACCAAAGTGGATTTACGCCAAAAGGGTAAGCCTCTAAGTTCCTAGAATTGCAGAACTAGTGTACATCGACTACTTCATCTTTATTCTGTTTTTACTTATGGACCTAGGAATTGTTTCATTTATTATTATTGTAAATGTTGTAATCTTCTCCTTCATCTTTTATTTCCTTTTTTCATGTTAGAATACCCCCACGAAGGGAATAAAAAGAGTTCCCGGATAACAGGCCTCACACCTTGCCATGCGATCATTTTCATTAATAAAATTGATCAACGTACGTGTAAATAAAAATGAACCATTTTTATTTAAAATAACAATTGTAAATCGTCAATGTTTTAATTAGGTCACACGGGCCTTCTCAAAATCAAATTGAGACTATATCTCTTGCTAACCTTTGTGGATGTAGGTTAGATGTATGCTTTGGAATTTACTTTTCCTTCGGGTATTGCAAATATTATTTTGAGGAAATGTAATTAATAGTTTAGGCGGACAGTTGCATCCCTCGAGTTTTGTAATTTTTGTAATTTTTATTTTTCCGCATTTTCTTTCCACATTTATTTACTACTTTATTGATGGTTTCTCGCTTTCGAATATACATGAATCATGCATATAACCTGAAAAATGACTTAAGTGCGAATATGCACAATTAAGAGAATACGGTTTTCTGTAGATGTAATATAATGTGATCACTTAAGAAATAAGCAACTTATTTCGGACCCAAATCTGTGTGTCTTGGTGGGCCGTCCCCCGGATGTTAAGCCTCACAGGACTCTAATTCCTAGAAAGAGCTAATCCGGGTGGCGAATCCACACTAAGAGATGGCGGATTCGGTTTTGAACCAATCTAAAAAATGTTTTCGCTTTCTCAATCAAAGTTTTTCCAGGTCTACAGCCCAGTACCTTTTTCCAACACCCCGATGGACTACGCCTCTCATCTCTGCGCCACTCCCTATCATCCGCTCATAGTGGCGACTCTGCTGGGGATTTTTTCTAATAACTTATTTTTTAAAGGTTTTAGGTTTTGGATAAGTGCTGAAAATTATTGATCACATTATTCCATTTTCTCTTAATTATGACATATTCATAAATTTTGCATTGCAGTAGAAGGGACTAGCCCGTAAGTCTAAGGTACCCTATTATCGCGAAGCCCTCTCTTGTACTAATCTACCTCCCTAAGAAAAGATTGTACTTGAGCAGGCGAAGCACTTGTTGCCATATCGCATGTACCTCCCTCGTTAGAACCTATTTGGGGGGAGGGTTGGAGTGTATTTCAGTGCAACAAGAACCTTCTACTTCAACAACCCATTTACAAACCTCATGTAAATAAGCCATAGGCATTTTCCCTAGGGTGTTACCCAACACATGATCATGCATTATATCTCTTGCAGTTACGCTCCTTAGTATCTTCATGGTACTAAGATGAACCAAATGTAGGATAGAGACTAGCCAAAAACCCTACACGCAGGAGTTATGTGGTTAGAAGTTTGGACGTTGCATGCTATGTGCTACGTACTTACTATTGTACAAATGTCATGCTAACCATGAATCTTAGTGCAGACACTCGAACCCACACACTCATAATGTTAAAATTATGTAACATAGCATCTTCTCATCATCATGCCAAATCGGTGTCACACATACTTAGGTTTAGTTGATACTAGGACAACATAAAACCACTTAGAAACATCACTTACCCCTTTTCAATGAGCTATCCAATTGACATCCCGCTATTAGCCTATACATGGCAAACATACCTTTCTTTTACTGCGTGATGTCCACTTGATATCCGACACTTAACCCGTAAGGGGCAATAACATTTCCACCACATTACCCATGAGATGTCCACTCGACATTCAACTCATAGCCCTTCTAGGGTAATTATATACACCAAAAGCTCAAACGGGGAAAATACCTACCCAAAACCATTTTTCCCACAGGATATCCTAGTTGATGTCCTAACCTAAGCCCAACAAACTTACTTCAAAACTATTACCTTACCAAATCTTCAAGGGTATACGCTTCATACCCGAATCATTCGCCCACATGGGGTAATAATTCATGCATCACCACATACCCTCAAATAGCGGTGACCACATCAGCATCCAAAACTCTGTCGTAATTAGGTAACATTAACCAAATAACTCATTAAATAGCTACGTATGGTAGTTGTTTTCATTTCATTAGGGTATGCGGCACTGCTCACCTGAAATAATTTTGACCTCCTCACGAGACCTAGTCATTGTACAAAACCTCAAACTATTACAACACAGGTAACTTAGTCACCTCATAAACATCATCTACTTTACAATATCACATAGGCATTATATAGACCTCAAATCCAACCCCATATATTGGATTTTCATCTTTACCTATTTTACCTAACGAATAACTTGTTTGTTTCAAATGGATTGACATACATGTTATTTCACATCATGGCATGCTAACCCTTTGTGAATGTAGCCATAACATTAAAAATCTCATGCATTACCTACATCACGAATCATATCATGAATCTTACAAGCACGGTCTAATATTCTGCTCGGGTATCAAAGGGGCTTGGAAGAGACTTGCTCATCGCCTAGTTCACGTCTCTCCAATCATGGCCAATCTAGAGGGGGTTCTGTACATTGACTCAAGTGAGGACTCATGTTCTGATTCAAATTTAGTTCGATGTATGTCTTTCATGGCCAATCCACAAGGAGAAGGTGAGGGGGAGGATCACCCTGTTCTTACGGGATAAAATTCTCAACAATCGTCGGTGAGCACCTCCATGAAAACATGCAAGTTCGACAAAGATGTTACGATTCACTAAACTAATCTAATAGACTTGGTTCTAAATACTCAGATGTTAAATAATTCACCATAGAGCAACACATGAAATGACTTTTCTAGATCTAGCGCAAACTATTAAGACTATCATATAAACCTGGACAACATCAATACTATGCTTAGCACGGGTTGCTCTCACATAGCCACATTTAGCAAGTTACCATTCCAAAAATGTTGGCTCACTAAACAACATTATATCACAGATCCAGTGATTATACATGATATTGTTAACCCCAAAACTACTCTTAAAATTAACTCCAATGCATATAACTTGATTAACATGAAAGACTTAACACGAAATACGCATTACAACACATAGACATATCATAAAGTTCGAAATAGAAAGTATAAGTAGAAAGCAAAGCAAAGTTGTAAGGTATGCAAGTGAAAGCTAAAGTTGATCAAACTGTATCCACTCTTTAATGGGAGTCATCAATTCCCACAATTCCTAAGTCTACTTTGAATTTGGTCTCGGCCCGTACAAAACCTCCTCTAGGATGCTACTCTTTGCGAATATCGAACAAACGAATATTGAAGAACAAAAACTTTGAATTGCAAGTACACTTATACAACAATCACTCAAGAATATAGAGAATCTAGTGATTAAAACAAGGATTCGAATCACTTAAACATTTTCTCGCTAATGCTTATGAACGTAGCAAACTCTCTATCTACACACACTATATGTAACTCTATAATTGCACTATAATACTCTCCTCTCTTTTGGTGTCACTTTGGTGCACGATTTATAGAGTTTGAAGGGTTGCGTCTATCCAAAGTAAGGGTTGTGTCCATTGGTGAATGATTGCATATCTTCATTGTGATTGGTTGAGAAGCTTTGATATAATCCACAATGGATAGGTACCTTTTCATGATTGGTTAACCCTGACAAGTGTCTTTTCGTTGGTAGTCTATGGTGGTTGATCATGCATATCTAGCAGTTGGTAGTTAAGAAGATAATACTAGAAAATCATCCAAGTCGTGATCGTGATATACATGTTGCGACTGTGAATCATTGATTGGCAGACTTCTAATCTGAAGAAGAACCAGTCATGACCGCGAATGATTGTCGCGACTGTGGATTGCATTTTTCTTTGGAATTCTCCTTGCAAATTCACCGATCTTCGACAACTTCGATCCTAAGCCAATTCTTTGAGTTCCACTCATCTTTTTGCACCTTCTTTCACACTTTTTTCATGGAATTCCACTTTTGATCATTTTACTCCCAAGATTTACCTAGTATCTGCATTTACATAAAAAACAACTACATACCACATGAAATCTTTTATATGAAGTATAAAAATGACTTAAAATATAGTGTTTAGTGTATAAAATTAGTATGATATTAAGTGTAATTATACACTTATCATACCCCCACACTTAACTTTTGCCTTGTCCTCAAGGTAAATTCAACAGAAGTATATAAATTGGTTAACAAGTTCGTACCTCATTTCGCGAAAGACTATTGCAGTGAGTACCACATTCCATGTTGCAAAAGATTTCAAGTAGAAGTTCGAAATTTCCCACAAATTAGTAATGTGCAATTTATATAGCTTAGATGCATACCTTTGTTCTTAATGGAGAGTCAACCGAATCGCATCTTCGTATAAGCGTTATATGCATACTCAAATATTACCTTCTCTTAAGCATAGTAAAACGTATAAAGGACATAGAAAGCACACTTTGATTAATTTCTCTCAAGTCATTTTTAGGTAACCTAGGATACTAAAAGACTCTTAGTTATTTCATATTATGCTCCATACCACTCTCCCCTTTCTTCAGTGGTTGCATTTTATTCTCCATACCACTCTCTCATCATTTTTTTCTTTTAAGCATACGTTTTGAAGTACTTTGTACTTTGCACCCATTTTTCATGCTATGCTTTCTTTTCTTTTTTCACTCAATGAATGGT
>CATIWQ010363615.1:0-13886 GCA_949673415.1 Euphorbia schlechtendalii
CGAAGAGTTGTGTCCATTGGTGAATGATTGCATCACTTCATTGTGATTGGTTGAGAAGCTTCAATCTAATCCACAATGGATAGGCACCTTTTCATGATTGGTTGATTTCTGATAGGTGTCTATTCATTGGTAGTTGATGGCGACTGATTATTATTATCTGGCGGTTGGTAGTTAAGAAGATTAAACCAGAAAACTATCTAAGTCACGACCGCGATATACAAGTCACGACCATGAATCTTTGATTGGCTAACTTCTATTTTGAAGAAGAATAAGTCGCGACTGTGAATGATTGTCGCGATCGTGAATTGCATTTTTCTTCAAAATTCTCCTTGTAACTTCTCCGATCTTTGACACCTTGATCCTAAGTCAAATCTTTAAGTTCCACGCATCTTTTTTGCACCTTTTTCACTCTTTTTTCATAGAATTCCACTTTAGATCATTTTACTCCCAAGATTTACCTAGTATCTGCATTTGCATAAAAAAACTACATACCACGTGAAATCTTTTATATGAAGTATAAAAATGATTTAAACTATAGTGTTTAGTGTGTAACATTAATATGATAATAAGTGTAATTATACACTTATCAGTATCTCGCTGGTATCATATATGTATAGCATTAAATATGTATATGCACATTGATGAGACAAAGTTCATGACTACTTCATAGCGTAAAAGTACGAGGACATAATGGGAGCTATGTGGTGTGAGAAGTGCACATACGTGTTACTATGAATAGTCTAAATATCCCTAGTCATAGTTTCATTCAGACTGGACATCAATGGAACGGATAGACTAGCATGTGTAGGCGTACTCATTGGATTAGATCCAAGAAGCCGATCTCACGAGCTGAAGGTGGTACCTTGAGTTAACACATGGATGTATTTGGATAATACATTGGAGACTGCTATAAGATAGTCACTCAAAAATAACTATATCAATGTGTTGGTGTCATGTCTTATTGGAATAGCAGTAAAAGTATCCCCACCCGAGAAATTGGTTACCATGTGTAGGAGTTGATATACTTTGGGTCATACTTATTCATATGTTGGTGATCAGGATGACATGGGTGATTATGGGTATAGTGATGATAACATGTTGGTAAGCCAAGTAGTCAAGATGGGATCCATTGCTCCTCATATAGTGATATAATGGGAGATGTACCTTAGGGCCCCTTGTTGAAGTGAAACACTCATAAACCTCTGATCAGAGTATAAGATTGATAGAACGAGTTTCTAGTCAATCTTGGTACTTAATGGTTGAGTGGTGTTCTTCGTGAACAAGTCTAATTCTAGGATAGCTAGGGCTATTACATGAGCTAACACTTAATCCGAGCTCAATAACCTAAATGGTACTTAACTTGATGGAAGGAGTGTATTGTATTGGTTACTATTGCAAAACCAGATCAAGTCACAAGCACATGATGTTCCAAGTATCGGGAGATCATACCCCTTTTCTATAATGCCCATTTGATCGTCTAGAGCTATTAGGTTCCATATCGGTCTGAAACACTAAGCCTAAAGGTTTCCGGATGGGAAGCCAAGTTTAGGTTGACCTCTAGCGGCTCAATACTTTGGTATCCTATGAGGTTACACACTTCGGATCTTTATTGGACTATAGACTAGATCTATATCGAAAATATAAGTTTTCGAATTAGTTAGAAGAATTATTAATTAGTTGAACCGAATTAATAATTAAAGGGAATAAAGAGAAAATAGGGAAAAATTGCATAGAGAGTGGCAAGGGATTTTTTCTCATTATGAGTGGGACCCAAATGAACACGGGTTGTTCGAAGTGGAGCCTGCGAGGCTACCCCGCAAGCTGAAAAGTTCACGGGTTTGCTAGCACGTGGGGTAATCCTACACGCGCTAGCGGGCTATAAGCTCGCAATCACTGCCCATGGTAGTGCTTACGCGGGCTTGCAACGCAAGCCCGCTAGGCTGCATGGTCAGCTAGCAAGTATGGGCTTGCGGCATGAGGTAATAAGGTAAGCCTGCTAGGGCTTGCCTTGCGGTTGGACTCGAGGGTTAGTTCGCAGGTTCTAGTGACCCGCGCGGCTAACCCGCCAAGTGGGATGGGATAATCCCATCCCACTTTATGTTTGATGGGGAGTCAAACATTCCCTCTTTTTCCATATGTATAGGCCTCCCCTCTCTCATTATTCTACACACACTTCACTTCAGCTTTTCTCTCTATGTTCGACATCTCTCTATTTTTTCGTTGTGCTAGATCCTCTATGAGTTTCTCCAAATAAATAATGAATTCTTTTAGATGGCTCTTTGTAAAGTGAGCCTTCTCGGTTTATTTTCAGGTTGGTCTTTAAATGGTCTAGTAGCTGCTGTTTACTAAAGATTTCTTCCTCAATGAGGTTTCATGAAGATCTATGTGGATCAATCACAGAGGCTCTCCTAGTTTGGAAGCTCATGCTAGCGAAGTTCTGCCGAATTCCTCTAAGGGAACATCATCACCAAAAGAGAGAAGCATGCATCAACTGGCAATGCTCTAAACTTATATTCTAGGTTTCTTTTATAAGCTTTATAAACCTTAAAGCATCTATGGAACATTTTAACCTAGATTATATCAACCATGGCATGCTTAGGAGATCCTTAGGTTAATTTTAAGTTTTGAAATTCCGCCTTGCAATGTTTGCATGTTCAGTTACTATCTTGATTAACCAGAACCTAATGTAGTAGGGTTTGAATAATTCCTTGGGTCTTTTCTTGATGGCCTCGAGATGTTGTACGCTGATCTTTATTTCAGAATTGAATCCATACTTCTTTATTAGGGCCTTTGAGAGGTGCTCCCAATCATGAGCTATTTCCAAGAGCAGATTGTTATACCATTCATTGGCTGGCCCTTCCAGTGTAACAATAAAGAGTTTAGCCAACATCTTGTCATCGATCCTCATAGCTCTCATCACAGTCTAGTAGTTGATCAAATGTGATCGGGGATCTCCTTCTCCCTCATACTTCTATAATTTCAGCATTACAAAGTTTTCGGGAAGCCTCTCCTCATCATGTACTACTGGAGGGATATGGTACTAGTTTGGCTGGAAATTCTAGAATTGGCTAGCGTGAGTAGCAAAAAATTGTTGCCATAGTTTTGCTATGTTGGGAGGTAGATACTTGGGGACTGTCCATTTGGTCCCTAAATAACAATTAGACTTAGGAGGAGTGAACATTGTGGTCTTTTGGTTGAACTTCCCTTGGGGGATTGTGGTGCCCATAGGAGGGATCGTAAAGTTAGGAGCAAACGGTGCCTAAGCCATGGTCAGATATTGAGGTGGCTTATCTATAAAGTTTAAGCCTACATTGAAAAAGGATGGGGCTCTCAAATTCTGAGGGACCTCCAATTCTGAGGCAAAGCTCTAATGTGGTTTAATGAAACTAGATGAAGGTTTAGCTTTTCTTGCAGATGAAGTTGAGTGATGCCAACCCGGATGGAATGGACATGAACTGACCAATTACTGACCAACTTACCACTGATTAAATTGATTTTTGGGCTAAGAAACCCAGAAGGCATTAGCTTGCCTTAACCTTGAATGATCATTACCCCAAGAAGTTTAACCTATCTGAAATTGGTCGAACAATCCCGGACCTTGACTAAATTGATTCGGTGCTTGGGATAGCGTTAACCTAGTTTGGTCATGGTGGTATTGGGGTTGTGAGGTTCCTGCACCAAATTGGGAAGTAGTGGCAGGATTTCTAACTAGGCAATTTGATGATAGGTGAGTGTTAGGAGCAGAGTCCAGCCTCCAGGCCTTAGGATAGCTGGTAACAATTAGATCTTGGAGATTCCTGATTGTCTCAAAATTTGAGAGTCTATCTGAAGTAAGGTTCTTTCGTTGATGTGGACGAAGTTGGCACTGTAGTGCTTGAGCAAATTTATCACTGCATAGAATGGCGCTTAGAGCGTTGGCCATTTATGGACTAGTGTTCAATGGGATTTGTTGGATAATTGGCACCTCGGGCAAAATCTGTTCATCTTTCCCTTGACCACCCTGAGGATCAGTCATCCCAAACTCTGATCTGAACCAAAGACTAATCTCTGATTCGAACCAAAATCTGAACTTGAACCCGAACCTAAATCTAAACCCGAGTCTCCACTAGAATCAGTATGTGGGATACTCTCTGATGGAAAGTTCTCTTGGCAAGCCACGATGGGAGAAATCAGGACGAGGCGGGGAGTCGGTCTCTTCCAAACCTTAATTGAAGTAAACACAATCAAACAACTTTGCTAAAAATGAAATGCATGTTTGACATACTTGATGTTGATGTGTGAAATGCATATGTCGTGGCTGCATCACAAAGGGTTAATATATCGTGATGCGATAAAATTCATGTTTGCTTATCCATTTGAAACATATAGGGTTAGTCATTAGTAATAAAGATGTAACTCAAATGATAACAAGACCCTGCCCTTTTGGTGAGGGCTTGAGGTTAAGGTAACATCTATTTGATGTCGAGGGTTGTGTTTGTCATCCACCTACAATAAACAGGTCAATTATTGTAATACCTCATGTGGTAGTAGGCTTGTGATTGAGATGTGACTTGTGTTTTGCTAATCCATTTGGAACAAAATAGGTTGACTTCCATAATACCTGTGTGGTAATATGCTTGGTTTTAAAGTGTGACTTATGTTTGCTAATAATCCATTTGGAGCAAATAGGTTACTTACCGTAATACCCATGTGGTATTAGGTTTGTGGTTGAGGTGTGACTCGTGTTTTACCAATCCATTTGGAACAAAATAGGTTGACTTCCATAATACCCGTGTGGTAATAGGCTTGGTTTTAAAGTGTGACTTATGTTTGCCAATCCATTTGGAACAAATAGGTTGATTGCTGTAATACCCGTGTGGTAATAGGCTTGGTTTAAAAGTGTGAGCTAGGTTTGCCAATCCATTTAGAATAAACAAATTGATTACCATAATCGTCGTGTGGTAAAAGGCTGAGGTTATGATTTGTGTTCGCCAATCCTCTTGGAATAAACAGGTTGATTGCCGTAATACCCATGTGGTAAAAGGCTGGATTTGTGAGAATTTGCCATTGTGGCTCTTTCTCATGTTGTGAGGTGGCTTCGTTTGGCTTTTACACAATTATGCGAGTCGGGTATATAGTGCATTGTACCCTTAGGTGTAAAAATAAACTATTTTGTATGACTCTTAGTGTAGTGGGTTTGTTTCCTTGAACGAGCGAAGGTTCGGGTGCCAAGCGGGCACCGCTATACTTTGGGAATTTGTGATCCTAATCATAGGAGACGCTATCTTAGTATATTATCTAAAACTAGATGTGTAGTATCAGTGTCACCTTGGGTTTAAGGTGGCATGATGACCATATCATAAATGAGTGTGTGCATAATCGTGTCTACACAAAATATTGTGGTTAGCATGATTCTACATATGATGTATGATAAAAGGGAAGCGGTAAACACATAGCACATAACATGCAATGCACTTCCTCCGACCTTATATCCACTTGCGTAAAGATTAAGCTTCTAAATCTAAGCTTGGGTCATCTTAATACCATGAGGTAATTAAGGAGTGCACCTGCAAGAAGATATGCAATTTGTTTTGGTAAACCTAGGGAAAGTATCTACGGTTTCCTTATATGAGTTTAGTCATGGGTTATTAACGTAGAAGGTTCTCGTCACACAACGATACACTCCAAGCCTCTCCCCAAATAGATGCGAACAAGGGAGGTACATGTGTTATGGCAATAAGTGATCCACTTGCTAAGCATCCTTAGTCACCATGGATTTGCAAATGATACTTTCGCAAGCTTCTCAATAAAAATAGGGCATCCTAATCTTAAAGGCTAAGCCATCTAATGCATATGCTTTTGTTCGAAATACCATAAATGTGGATTCAACTCATTTAATGACTTTTCAATAGTCATAAAAAATCTTTTTAACTTTTAAGTTTATAAAAACCATATCCCCAGCGGAGTTGCCACTATGAGTGGACGACGTCGGACCAGCGCGGTCATCGGCTCCATGAGATGGGGTGTGGGGGTTTTCCAGATTAGAAAAAAGAGTGTGGTTTTTAGTTTAAAGAAAGAAACTTATTCGTATGACAAGTTTAATAGACTTGAGATTAGATGCTCTAGCCTATGGTACTCAGAGTCGCCACTTAGATCAGCTCTTTCGGCAAAATTTGGTACAGCTTAGATCCGTTAAGCCTAAAAGATACCATAGTTCAGAGATTCGGCTCCGGGATGAGTTACTTACTTCGTCTTTATTTGAGTTAACATTATTCCTATTTGGAAACCACATTTATGATACTTCAATTCAATCCAGATGTTTTCGACTTTGGCTTTTGGTTATTTAGCACGCATGCGAAAAGCGGTAAATATATAAAGTGCGAGAAAGTAAACACGTAGGAAAGTAAATGCACCTAATCTATGGGATTAATTATATCTTGGGATGGGGGATTTACAAATCACCTAAATACATCGATATCTAACAAATATTACATTTGATAAAAGCAATACTCGAAGGAAATTAAACCCTCACATACATTTATACTAAACTACCTGCATCCACAAAGGTTAGCAAACGGGATATTCCACAACGCAAATATGTACCAAGTGTACAATATATGCTCGATTTGGATTTTGGCTAAACCCGTGTGATTGAGGTAAAAACAATGGAGATTTCAAAATTCTTATTTTATCAAAATGATTCATTTTTATTTTCAACTATGTTGGTCATTTTTATAAGTGAAAATGCCGCATGTTATATTCTTGGGTGGGTTATTTGTGAACTCGAGTTCCCTTCATGTGGGTGACCTAAAATAATATCTACAAACCTAAATCTAGGTTGAACATGCATAACATAGCATTGTTGGGGTTAACAACGGTAATGATGTCATCCATATCGTTACCGACTTCCCTATGAAGGGGGATATCGATATGGATGGCCCGAAGCACTTATGTTGCTACTCCAAACCTTAATCAACATATTAATACATTAAAAAATCATATATAACTCCTAAATAATTAAAATATAGAATTTTTTTACCCCCAATGATGCATTTCCGAACTCAAAAGGGTCTCAGTAAGTCATTTCGGGCCTAAACGATTCGAAACGGAGCAAAACAAAGAAAATCTTGATTATACCAATGCAATATTGTTAAAGATATCACAAATGATGTTGTTAATGATGTCATGATGTCCCTAACAACGTTAGTGTTAGACATGATGTATGTCCTAGAGGCAATTAGGGTGATATATCTTTATTAGCTATAATGTACAAATAGTTTCAAATTATTATTAATAATAATTAAGACATCTTTGTTGCTTATCAGTGCTTTCTATTTATTTATGTATCTCACTGGTATCGTATAGGTATAGTATTAAATATGTATATGTGTATTGATGATACAAAGTCCATGACTACTTCATAGCGTAAAAGTGCAGAACATAGTGGGAGCTATGTGGTGTGAGAACTGCACATACATGTTACTATGAATAGTCTAAATATCCCTAGTCATAGTTTCATTGAGATTGGACATTAATGAAACAGACAGACTAGCATGTGTAGGCTTACTACTTGGATTAGATCCAAGCAGCTAATCTCATGAGCGGAAGGTGGTACCTTGAGTTAACACATGGACGTATTCGGGTAATACATTGGAAACCGCTATAAAACAGACACTCTAAAATAATTATATCCATATGCTGGTGTAATGTCTTACTAAAGTAGCACTACAAGTATCCTCAGACTTGAGATACTGGTTACCTTGTGTAGGAGTTGCTAGGTCATACTTATTCATACCCTAGAGATTAGGATGACATGGGTGATTACAGGTATAGTGATGATCACATGTTGGTAAGTCGAATAGTCAAGATGTGATCCATTGCTCCTGATATAGTGATATAATGGGAGATGTACCTTAGGGCCCCTTGTTGAAGTGACACACTCATAAACCTCAGATCAGAGTATAAAATTGATAGAATGGGTTTCTAGTCAATCTTGATACATAATGGCTGAGTGGTGTTCTTTGGTAACAAGTCTAATTCCAGGATATCTAAGACTATTACGTCAGCTAACACTTAATCCGAGCTCATAAATTGGATGGTACTTAACCTGATGGAAGGAGTGTATTGTATTGGTTACTACTGCTAAACTAAATCAAGTCATAAGCATGTGAGATTCTAAGTATTGGGGGATCATACGCCTTTGCTAGAAAGCCCATTTGATCGTCTAGAGCTATCGGGTTCTATAAAGATCTAGAACACTAAGCCTAAAGGTTCCTGGATGGGAAGCCAAGTTTAGGTTAACCTCTAGAGGCTCTATACTTTGGGATCCTATGAGGTCACACACTTTGGGATGTTATCAGACCAAGCAAAGACCCTATAGACTGAGTCTATGCTGAAAATATAAGTTGTCGAATTCACTAGAAGAATTATTAATTGGTTCGACTGAATTAATAATTAAAGGGAATAAAGAGAAAATAGGGAAAAATTGCATAGAGCGTAGCAAGGGATTTTTTCCCATTACGAGTGAGCCCCAAACGAACACGGGTTGTTTGAAGTGGGGCTTACGCGGCTGTCCCATAAACTGAAAAGCTTGTGGGCTGCTAGGATGGATGGGCTTGCGGTAGCAAGGCAAGTTAGCAAGGGCTTGCTTTCCGGTTGGATTCGTGGTTTAGCCTGCAGGTCCTAGTGACCCTCGCAGCTAACCCACCAAGTGGGTTGGGATAATCCCATCCCACTTTGTGTTTAAGGGGGATTCAAACACTCCCCCATTTTCCCTATATATAGGCATCCCCTCTCTTATTATTCTACATACACACCTTAGCTCAGCTTTTCTTTCTGAGTTTGACATCTCTCTCTCTCTCTCTTCATTCGTTATGTGAGATCCTCCATGAGTTTCTCCAAACAAACGAAGTATTCTTTTTGAAGGCTCTTTCTAGAGTGAGCCTTTTCAGTTTATTTTTGATTTGGTCTTCGAGCGGTCTAGCAGCTGCTGTTTACTAACTGGTTCTTCCTCAACGAGGTTTTGGTAGGTGAAGATCCGTGTGGATCAATCATAGGGGCTCTCCTTGTTTGGAAGCTTGTGCTAATGAAGTTCTGCTGAATTGCTCTAATGGAACGCCGTCACCAAAAGAGAGAAAGCACACATCAACTGGTAATGCTCTAAACTTAGGTGCTAGGTTTCTTTTATAAGCTTTATAAATCTAAAAGCATCTATGGAACGTTTTAACATAGATTATATCAATCATGACATGCTTAAGAGATCCCTAGGTTAATTTTAAGTTTTGAAATTTCACCTTGTAATGTTTGCATGTCCAATTACTATCTTGATTAACAAGCAATTAGTAATGTCGTTAACAACATCAATATTCCAGACCTGCAGAAAACACACAGAAACAACAGAAGCAACAAAACGAAAATTCGAAACTTCAAATGATCATAACTTTTCCTATACTTAACCTATTTGGATGTTCTTTATCATTATGGAAAGCTCAAGATGTGTAGAATATGTTTATGTGAACAAAATACTCAAAATAATATGAAATCATACTGAAATTCCCATAAAACAGTTTGGTGTGCGAAAATGGAAATAACCGAAAAGAAAATGAAACTTAAAAAAGGCAAGCATATAAATTTAAGCACAAACTCTAGGAACTCCGAGGCTTACTCCGTAGTCATGAATCCACTTTGTTTAAGGTCCATGAAGTCCTCCGGGAAGCTCTCCTTGTTTCTTTTTGGTTGGATTTGGTTGTTGGCTTGTGATTTACCGAAAATCTTTGGAAGGGATCTATTCCTTGCCAAAATAGATGTTTCAGAAGGTGTAGTAACCTTCAAGTGAGTGATAAAGATGTTGTTTACTCTTTATTCAAGTCTAAACCTCAAACATTGCCTAAGTGATCTTTAAACCTCAAGTTTTCTTAAATGATTTATCCACCTCAAGCTCTGCTTAAAAGATGAATAAAACTTCAAATTTGCTTAAGAATTGAATAAGTGGACCCTTTTGACATAAGTTCATTCCCTTTCCATGAACTTAAACAAACTAACATGAAATTTCCAATGTTGGTGATCAAGGCTTGGTGTTTGGCTCAAGAACACTCAAGAATATAAGAGGGAATGCTCTCTAATGCTCTCTAGATATCTTTTCTATCTCTCTTCCTAATATTTTCACCAAGATTTAGTATCCCTAATGACTGAAACTTAGCTCTCTCTTTATGCAAGCACCCTTCAATCCAAAGTTAACTTAGGATAGCTTTAACCCATACTTCCTTTTGTTTCCAGCCCATACCTCTCTTCTTTTTATCAAATCCTTCAAAATATTTGATGTAAAGGTCTTAGGTAAGGTGTGGGGAGTGGTTTTGCACTGATCATGTCCGAGCATGTGGGTAAAAGTCACCTTTTGGCTGAAAATTGCAGAAAGTGCAATTTTTGTTGGGCTGGAAAGTCAATGACAGTAACGACATTGGCAATGTCATTGATGAAATTGCCAATGTCGTTAACAACATTGGCCATGTAGTTAACGACATGGCCATGTTGTTTACAACATGGCTTCTTTACCTTAGGCTTTTTGTGCTGAAATTGCCTAAAAAAGGTTAAGGCTCAAAGAAACAAAGAAAGCTTCCTCTAGAAGAATTCAAGACCCTATAAAAAGTGAAAAACTAGCAAGGGAAAAATAAACTACAGCTTCATCATCGAACTCACGAGTCAAGAGCGAAATACCAAGCTCACACAGTCACTACGCACCAGCCTCTCCTAATAGCCTCTTACTCCCCATTCAGCACGTGGATCCAAAACGAGCCTCTTAAACCATATGTTAAAATCCCTTATTTTGACAACTATAGCAGGGACACGGATCTTAGAACCTATGTTAAAACTTTCAAAAATAAGATGGACACGGCACACGTTTCCGAAGCACATTCATGCCGGTACTTTCAAAACACCCTCATAAGGCTAGCCATTTATTGGTTCCATGCATTGCCATCCAACTCCATGAACCATAGAGAGGAACTCAACAAATATTTTGCAAACAATTCACCCATACTAGCCAGAACCTCATCGCGGACACTCCATGATGTCAAATTGGGGTACAACGGGTCATTGCGAACCTACATCGAACAAATCAATCATGCCTACCTCCAAGTACGCAACATCGATTTTAGCATGGTAAAAGAAACCATGATCAGTGGCACCCGTAGTGAACGATTAAGGGGAAAAATCATTCAGAGAAGCCCAGCTAATCTCCAACAAATGAAGAACATAGCAAAGGGACACATTGAGATAGACAAGCTGCAAAATCCAAAGGATCACCAGACGGCCAGTAGTCACCCTATGTCTGAAGCCCAAAGATCTAATAGGAGGAGGGGTAACAACCCAAGAGGCAGAAGCAGGAAAGACTACTTCAGCCCCATCCCAAGTGGCAGACCGACATTAAATTCCCAATCGAGTAACATCTTGGTCACCATATAAAAGGGTAGCGATAAAGAGGCCTCCGTTACCCAAGGGTAACCATCAAGTCCCAATTAGGATGGGACATGAGCAAATATTGTGAGTTCCACAAAGCCAAGGGCTACCACACGTTTGATTGCCTGGTCCTAGCAGACGAAGTCCACCAACTCATCAAAGAGGGAAAACTAGAAAAATTTATCAAAGGAATAACCAAGCGATTGACTGATGATGACAAGAGAGATAGAGAAGATAAGAGGTCACCCAAACATCGAAATAAGGGCATGATCCTCATGATTGGTGGGGGACTCAACTTGTAGGCATCATCAAAAACCCAGGCACGCGGATAAAGGTCAATGGACTAGGAAGTGAAGGATCTCTTTGCCAAAAATAGCATGGTTAAGCGACCCAGACCTGATCCACTAGTGATAGAAGTTGACAATGAAGGCTACACGGTCAGACAGGTCATAGTAGACATAACAGCTCACTCAACTTAATCACTGAACAAGTCCTAGCATAACTAAACATCGTAGAAAATTAAACGTTCCCCAGATACACGTCACTCTTAGGGGTGGACACACGATCCCTACATTGGGACAAGTGAGCTTAGAAGTTAAAATGGGGGACAAAGAGCATAAGTGGCAAGCACAAAAGGAATTCATCATGACCAAAATCCCCATCACCTACAACGTGATT
This sequence comes from Euphorbia schlechtendalii, assembly GCA_949673415.1. NCBI lineage: Eukaryota > Viridiplantae > Streptophyta > Magnoliopsida > Malpighiales > Euphorbiaceae > Euphorbia > Euphorbia schlechtendalii. The sequence continues at coordinate 12,112 of CATIWQ010363615.1, forward strand.
TTAGGAAGACCATTCTTGGTGGACATCGACTTCCTGATCTCCATGAGAAAGTTGGTGATGAAAATCCCCACCACCCAGGGGGTGGCTGTCATCATTGGCAACCCCCGAGTGGCTCATGAAACGTATATCGCCTTGCTTAAAACCAACTTAGAAGGAGACAAGTTGAAGAAGGAAGATAAAGATGAGCCAGTAAGAGACTTGGAGATGTACATGATATCTCCAGAGAGACAGGTGAAGATCTCCGAAGACTTAGACAACAACATCAAAGGAGACATATGTAATGTTCTTAAGGAAGAGCAACATACATTCTCTTGGGGCAACGATGATATATCTAGCATCCCTACTGAAGTTATCACCCACAAACTTGATCTTCACCCTAACACGGACCCGGTTAAATAGAAGAAGTGAAACCACGCCCTTGAGAAACAAAGAGCAATTGAAGAGGAGATTAAAAAGCTATTGGCAACTGACCACATCAGAATGATACATTATCCAGAATGGCTCTCCAACGTGGTCGTACTGAAGAAGCTAAACGGCTCGTAGAGGATGTGTGTTAACTTCAATGACCTCAACAAGGCCACCCCTAAGGGCAGCTTCCCACTACCCAACATCGATCAACTGATCGACTCAACAACCAGCTTTACCATCTACTCACTCTTAGATGCGAAGTCGGGCTATCACCAAATAGCTATGCACTTGGATGACCAAGAGAAAACATCCTTCATCACTCATGAAGGAACTTACTACCGCACAGTCATGCAGTTTGGCTTAAAAAACACCGAGTCAACGTATCAACATTTAGTCAACAACATGTTCAAAGATCAGATCATGTCAAATTCTACGTGGACGATATGATATTCAAAAGTAAAATGAAGAAACCCAAGTGGAAGACATCCAAACCATCTCCAAGACTCTACAAAAGTATAAACTCCGGTTAAACTTGAAAAAATGCACCTTTAGGGTGAAAGGAGGCAAGTTCCTAGGATACCTCATTTACAGAGGGGAATTAAGGTGAACCCTGAAAAGATTGACACGGTCATCAAGATGAAACCACCAAAAGCCTTTAGGAGGTCTAAAGACTCAACGGTCGGATCGATGCTTTAAGATAATTCATCTCATTCTCGACCAAGAGGTGTCTCTCATTTTACAAAGCCATCAAGAAGGATCAGTCATTCAAATGGGATGAAGTCTACCAGGCCATCAAGAAGGATTAGTCATTCAAATGGGATGAAGTCTACCAAGAGACTTTCAATAGCATAAAAGAATTCCTTGGATCCCTGCCTCTACTCAACCGGCTAGAAAATGGTGAAAACCTATACATGTACTTGGCGACAACTAATGAGGTAGTCAGATCAGTGCTAATAAAGGAAGATGCGAAGGATAACATATAATGTATCACACTAGCAAAACGTTGAGGGGCACAGAGTTAAGATACCCGTGAATTGAAAAGCTGGCATTTACACTCGTCTCTACAACCATCCACCTTCACCCTTATTTTCAAGGTCACACAATGATCGTAAGAATAAGCTACCTATTGAAAAAGGTCTTGCAAAGACCTAAGACATCAGGCTGACTGGGCCATCCATCTTGACGAGTTCGACATAAGATTTGAGGTACAAAAAGCCCTTAAGGCACAAGTTTTGGTAGACATTGTGATACCGACCTTAATCTTGATACACCAAAAATAGAAGAATGGACCGTGTGTTACATATGATGTATGCCCTAGAGGAAATTAGGACGATTTATCTTGATTAGTTATAATGTAAAATCATTCA
>CATIWQ010363738.1:0-11147 GCA_949673415.1 Euphorbia schlechtendalii
CGTGAATCTTTGATTGGCAGACTTCTGTTTCTAAAGTATACAAGTCACGATCGCAAATGATTGTCACCGTGAATTGAGTTTTTCTTCAGAAATCTTCTTGTAACTTTGTTGATCTTTGACAGTTTCGATCCTAAGCCAAATCTTTAAGTTCCACGCATCCTATTGCACATTTTTCACTCTTTTTTCATAGAATTCCACTTCAGATCATTTTACTCCCAAGATTTACCCAGTATCTGCATTTGCATAAAAAACAACTACATATCACATGAAATCTTTTATATTAAGTATAAAAATGACTTAATTTATAGTGTTAAATGTATAAAATTAATATGAAAATAAGTGTAATTATACACTTATCATGCCCCTTGTGAGTTGACCTTCCTTTGGCTTTGATCGTTGAAACTGCAGGAGCTGGGTACCTGAATCCATTTCAAAGGCGACCCCATTGGGATAACCGTTTCTTTCTTTGGTTATGTTTCCTTGGTAGGATGTTGACTTGCTTCCTATGAGAAATCAAAGAAAAGTATAATGTTAATACATTTTATGATGCATGCTTTAATTATTTGATTGAGTTTATGCAAAGCAAAATTTTTTTAAGCCTTTAAATTTTCACTTTAAGGCTTTTAAATATATTTTTTTGGTCCTAAATATTTATTTAGGAACCGAAATATTATTTGGTGACAAGGAGAGCTCCCATTTGAAGAGCATTGGACAGTCTAAAATTGTGTTATTCAAGGATTAATCCTAAAAAACCGTCATCATCGAACGCGCAAGATGGTATAAAATCTCGTGCTCATAATTACCCCTCGTGTGATGGCCAAAATTATCACACAAAATGGAGTGGAGAGAGATTGAGAAAATACCTGACCGATGCAATTGGGCTTCTTTATCCTCGATTAGTTATGACATGGGCATTCTGTTCTTGTGCCGTGCCCCATAGGATTTTCTGATTCTTTCTTCGAAATCCCTTGGTGGTTGATGCCCCTTACGAGCGGGTCGACCGTTTCTTTCTGTGGTATCCCTTTAATAGTCGATAACCATTTCTTTCTTCGATCACGGTCATTGTGTACCCCTTGTGAGTTGACCTTTAGTTGGCATTGACCATTGGAATTACTAGAGCAGGGTGCCTGAATCCATTTCAAAGGTGATCCCATTGGGATAACCGCTTCTTTCTTGAGTTATCTTTCCTTGGTAGGATGTTAACTTGCTTCCTTCGACAAATCAGAGAAAAGTATAATGTTAATACATTTTATGATGCATGTTTTAATTATTGGATTGAGTTTATGTGAAGCAAAAATTTTTACCCCTTCAATCAAAAATTAAAACATGATAAAGAAATGAGTTTGATGAAAATTTGAGGATGTCTTGATGACCGCTCAATTTTTTTAGGAGTCTTTTGTGATTGTGAAGTTGCAATATTGCTTGAACAAGGCCTAAGTAAGCTTGAATTTGACTTTAGTCTTGAGTAGCCCATCACCTTTCTTGGTGTTTGTAGGTTCCTCAAGTGGAGTTGGAGTTTCTTGTTTACCGGGACAGTATTGCCTCGGTCTGGCATCATCTTTAGTTGTAAATGACATGATGCGTATGTAATGTATGCATGATATTATTGTTTGCCTCTTTTCTACTGATAAGTATAATAACTTGTTCGCAAGATTTTGGCTATACTCATTTCGAAAGGCTTATCACAAGTAACGGCGCCAAAATCTTGATCTTGTTAAAGTATAGGTGTTGTCAACACCACTTATCAAATAGAAAAATGATGATAACTGCAAGTATACAGTTGTGATGTATTTTTAAAAGATATCGATCCCACAGGGAAGGAACCAGCTCCAAAGATCAACAAGAGAAACAGAACAAAAGAAAATAAAATAAAAGATTTTATTTTAGTTCTGTAGGATGGGATATGATAGTGGATAAATGTATATAGATCAGAGTAGAAGAAATCAGTATAGATTATCCCTACGAATAAGTATAACAAAGAAAACATGCAAAATCAACAAAGATATTATGTACACTAGACTAATTTAGCAAATTTGGTTCTAGATATTCAGATATTCAATTATTCACTACAGAGCAACACATGAAATGACTTTTTTAAATCTAGTGCAAATGAATTAAGATGATTATATAAACCTGGATAATGATACTACTATGCTTAGTACGGGGTCGCTCTCACATAGCCATATTTAGTAAGTTACCATTCCAAAAATGTTAGCTCACTAAACAATGTTATAATTACAGATATAGTGATTATACACAGTCTCGTTAACCTCGAAACTACTCTTAAAGTTAACTCAAAACCATATAACTTGATTAATATAAAAACTTAACATGAAATACACATTATTACACATAGACATATAATAAACTTTGAAATAGAAAGTATAAGTAGAAAACAAAGTAAAGTTGTAAGGTTTGCAAGTGAAAGCTAAAGTTGATCAAACCGTATCAACTCTTTAATGGGAGTCGTCAATTCTCGCAGTGCCTGCATCTACTTTGAATCTGATATCGACTCGTACAGAACCTCCTCTAGCATGTTATTCTTTGCGAATATCGAAATATGGTTTGAATCACTTATACATTTTCTTGCTAACTTAGAATGAATGAACTCTACACGATATTTCTCTCTATCTAAACACCATATATGCCACTCTCACTCTCTCTACCTCCCATTTAATGAATTTGGTGAGGTTTGGAGCCCTATTTATAGAGTATGAAGGGTTACGTCTATCCATACGAAGAGTTGTGTCCATTGGTGAAAGATTGCATCACTTCATTATCATTGGTTGAGAAGCTTTAATCTTATCCACAATGGTTAGGCACCTTTTCATGATTGGTTATGTTTCGAAAGGTGTCTTTTTGTTTGGTAGTTAATGGCGGTTGAACGTTCTTATCTGGCGGTTGAAAAAAGATAAGAGTTGACAAAAAACCGTCAAGGTCATGATCACGAAGTGCATGTCGCGACCGTGAATACTTGGTTGGTAACTTTCCATTCTGAAGTATACTAAGTCGCGACCTCGAGTGGTTGTCATGACCGTGAATTGTGTTTTTCTTCAGAATCCTTCTTGTAAGTTCACCGATCTTCGACAGCTTCGATTCTAAGCCAAATCTTTAAGTTCCACACATCTTTTCGCACCTTTTTCACTCTTTTTACATAGAATTCCACTTTAGATCATGTTACTCCCAAGATTTACCTAGTATCTGCATTTGCACAAAAAACAACTACATACCACGTGAAATCTTTTATATGAAGTATAAAAATGACTTAAACTATAGTGTTTAGTGTATAAAATTATAATGATAATAAGTGTAATTATACACTTATCATCAATCATAGAGCGTCTCGTGATTGATTTAAAATTAAGGGAGAATTGGTTGCTAGGAGCGTCTTTCGCTAACTATAACCGGTTTAGTAAAATACGATTTGAAACTATTGTTGAACCGATGATCAAATGAAAGAATGAGAATTTCGATTATATCTTTGATTGGATGTCATTTTAACATTTTTTTTGAAAGATTTTAATATTTACTTTTATGATTTAATCAACCAAAACCCCCCTATATTACTTTTCAGTTTTTCCATTCAACAAAAAGGTTTACAAAGTTTATTCACTCCTCGTGGGGTCGACCCTGCTTCTACTATCGCAAAATCTAAGTCGGAAATTATATTTTGGCGAATTCGACACTCGCCAATTTTCGGCACTGTTGTCGGGGATTGTTTTATTGAATTTTGTAATCTTTTTGTTGAATAACTTGATCTTCTGGTACAGGTAAATTGCAGATCATTAAAAATGGAAGATCGAGTGCAACAAAATCTAGCTAAGACTATAAATTAGAACTACAATTCCTTTTCCCTTCTTTTTATTTAATTTAATTTAACATGTTTTATTTTGTTTTCAATAAAGGAGGTTGAAGTTTGTGATAAATTAGAAGAAACTGTGATGGTTTAGCTGATAAGCTGGAGTTGTGTGACCATATGTTATGCCCATAACATGAACATTGTTCCTTCCTTTAATTCAAGCATGAAAATTAATCTCATGTAATTCTTTTTTTTTCTTTTCTCTAGGTTACAATCATCTTTAATCTCTACTATTGTCCATTTTTTTCACAGATCAAAAGAAGGTTTGAAGCTTTTTAATGGAAGGAGAACCATTCATAATGGTCTCAATTCGCTACCTTCTCTTCTTGGGAAAATGTCCAATAACCATTTTTCAATTCGACCACTACTGTGAATCACTTCCCTTCAAAACTACAAAGAATCATTGGCTGCAAATAGGGAAGAGAAAGATCAAACTGAAATAAATTCTCCTGTCAAAATAAGGTAGTACTTGTTCCCTTCTATTTTTGTATTTGTTTACTACCTTATATGTTTGGTTGTGTTCACATTGAGGGCAATGTGCATAATAAGTGTGGGGGAGTGATTTTGGACATTGTTTTTATTGTCAATTTTTTTTCCTTTAATGTTAATGGCTGCAAAAAAATTTTAATTTTGTTGTCCTTTAATGTTAATGGCTGCAAAAAATTTTAATTTTCATGGATGAGTCTTTTTCGGGGCATAATGAAACCTTACTCGTATGAGTTTCACTTAAAGTTAAGTTGATGTTCTTTTCTTGAAAACACGAAGTCTGAATACTATTAGGTCTAATTTAACTAATCTTAATTGAACCTTAAATTTTGATTAATGACTTTGCTTTGATAATTATATTTTGGTAAAATATAGATAGTTTGTTTTGCCCATTCATGTGATTTCCGCTCACTTGATTTATTTTTCTTAGTAAGCTCAAATGATATTCAAATGATAAATACTTGTGATTTACATGTACCATTAATGGTTTTATATTATGCAAAAATGTATTTCAACAAATTATTTTGTAGCCTTTGACCCCTTATGCTAGTTAGAAGTTGTGCCTCAAAATACATTTCCCCTTATTAAGGAGTCGCTAATATAAGGCAATTGAGTCACATTGAGTAGGTACACCAACACAAACAAAACAAATAAAAATTGCTAGTGAGTGGGAGAGCACAAATAAGCTCGTCACCGAGGGGATGTAAAGAAAGGCTAAAAATGTTGCAAAAAATTGGACTTATCATATGATATGGTTCATTTTATATATTGATCTTGATAGGCTTTTTAATCAATTTTTTATCGCTTTTCCTTGTAAAAAATTCTTTCAAGTGGGGCTTTATAAATGAGTCAAACAAAATGGCTAAATATTACTCTGATAGAGTTTAAAAAGCTTGGTTATGATCATATGGACTAAATTTATATCTATGAGTTTCTTTTAGCCTAGGTAGTATTCAAAGTGTTTCCTTATGACTAGAGTTTTGAACATCTGTGCAATTTAATGGTTGAACAATATGATTGACTCTTTTTTTACTAAGCACTTCTCAAAAAAATAATCATTACATCCTAAGAGACTCAGGGAAATGATCCCATTCACCTCGTCGCGTCGAAGTACCAGCTGCCCACGCCAAACGGTGAGCAAACTGATTCGCAGACCTCCTAACATGAACAAAACGAATTCCAACAAAAGTTTTAGCTAATCTACGACAATCCTCAATTGACTCTTTTTTGTGATTAATTTATTTTTCTTGAGGACAAGTAAAGGGTAAGTGTGGGGGGAATTGTTAATATGCTTTTTAATATTTTGATCTTAATTTATGCTTAATTTATTCACTATCTTATTGATTTTAATTTGATTGTGGATATATTTTGCTTTTTGTATGAAAAATAGTTAATTTGGAGAAAATACTTAAAAGGAGATAAAAAAAATAGAAGTGTAGATGGATTGGAGCAATTAAAGAGAGAGAGTTTGGCACTAAGTGGACTGTTTAGTTGAGAAAATCACATTGATCATGTAATTTGTGGAAAGAAATTTGCAACCTTGGTAGTGAAAACATGTTGTGGGCATAACACAACTCACAGAGCAGTTAATTTAATAATGACGTGGTTGCAACCTTTTTTCCTTCAAAACAAGAGCTTAATTAGTTCAGCCAACAACTCAATAACGTGGTCACAATCTTACAACACTTTTTGATGTAGTGGAAATAGTGGTTGTTCGTAAATAATTGTAATTCTAATTAGTTTTAGTTTTGGCCTATTTAAGATGACTTTTCTTTCATTTTCTAAGAGACAAAAAATATAGAACTTAACTATTTTGTATCTTTTGGTTCTTGTTCTCTTCAATCCAATCAAAGGCCAATTCATTTTTCGTTTCTTTTCATATGTGAGGTCTAATTGTTCTTAATCTTTTCTAATCGATTTTTGCTATTTGTTTATTTCGGCTTATAAAGTTTATTTTGACTCCTTTTATTGTTGCAAAAAGTCGACGTTGTTTCAATCAAAAGAACTCATTGTTGACATACAAATTGATTTGATTCGTAATTATCCGATCGATTTGTATAGTATCAAATTAAGATTTTTCTATCTTAAAAAATAAACAATCTTACTTAAACGAGTCAAGCATCTTGACAAATTGGTTTGAATCGGGTTCTCCTATTTCGTAAAGCAATTACCAAGTTAAATCTAAGGAACGTTTTCAAAGTACTATGGTTTAGTTAGAATTAATCATAAAGCGTCTCGTGATTGATTTAAAATTAAGGGAGAATTGGTTATTTAGAAAACATCTTCGGTAAATATAACTGGTTTAGTAAATTTTGATTTAGAATTATCTTTGAACAAAGAACGAGATTGGATTATGTTTTTGATTGGATGCGTTTTACATTTGTTTTTATTTTTAAAGTTTTCATTTTATTTTATTCGTTTTCTTCAAACTCCAATCAACCCCCCCCCTTTATTTAATTTTTCAGCTTTTATTCAACAAAACGATTTTACAAGATTTTATCACTCCTTGTGGGATTGATCTTCCTTCCACTATCGCAATTTTAAGCAGGTTATTTAAATTTGGCGAATACAACACTCGCCAATTACGATTTGAAAATTTACCTACAAGAACCTTGTTAATTACTCATGTTTTACGTAATATATTTAGCAATATATGGGATACACCACTGAGATATCTTCTTCATGCCTAAGAAAAATACAGAATTTGAATGCAACATTTCCAAGCCTAAAGCATATTAATATGCAATGCATGAAACAAAATCACTCAACTAACTAATCAAGAATCCTAAAATCGATCCAAAGCTAAAAGACAGTGAACAACGAATGGCAAAGATAAATCTAGATAAATCTTGATTCTATAAAATGCAATTTTGGTTTACAGAAAAGCTCAAATATATTCAATTAGAGTGGCAACATAATACATGAGCATCATACATGACAATACAAGCATAAACCACTAAAAGGCCAACAATCGAATTTGAGAACCCCTAACATGTATAAAAGAATAATCAAATGTTACATAAAGCTTGTGATAAAAGAATTCAGAATTGAAAAAACAAAACGATATAGAAAAAGAATAGCAGAATAGAAGCAATTACCTCTCTAAAGTAAGGCAAGTAGCAAGATCAATAACAGCCTACATTCATTCAATCAATTAGCTCTCAAAAACAACTATAGAACTCAAAAAATAGAATTTCAATGCAACATTTCCGAGCCTAAAGCATATTAATATGTAGCTCATGAATCAAAATCACTCAACTAACTAATTAAGAATCCTAAAATCGTTCCAAAGCTAAAAGACAGCGAATAACGAATGGCAAAGATAAACCTTGATTCTATAAAATGGAATTTTGGTTTATATTCAATTAGAGTGGCACATAATACATGAGCATCATACATGACAAGACCAGCATAAACCACCGAAAGGCCAATAATCGAATTTGATCAGAAACCCCTAACATGTATAAAATTTTTGCATAAAGCTTGTGATAAAATAGTTAAGAATTGAAAAAAACAAAACAAAATAGAAAAGGAATAGTAGAACAGAAGCAATTACCTCTCTAAGGTAAGGCAAGTAGCAGGATCAACAACAACCTGCATTCATTCAATCAATTAGCTCTAAAAAACAACTATGGAACTCAAAAGAAAACAAGACCATGTTTTTAGCTCAATACTAGTTAAAAATTTGACATTTAAACCAACATTTAGAATTCCTAGAGAAACAAACACAACCAAAAAAACCAAATCAATGTACATTATGAACTCTGAAAATCAAAGGTATAATTTAATGGAAGAAAAATCCCGATGAAGAAAGCACATTCACCATAAGAAGAAGAATCAACCAAATAACCTAACCCGAAGATTAGAAGAAGTAATCACACAAAACAAATTGAGAATCAGAAGAATAAAATAGGAAAAATACTTACAGAAACTGAAACAAAAGTAAATTACAGATGAAGAAAGCACAATCGTGATAAGAACAAGAAATCAACCAAAATACCTAATCGGAAGATGAGAGGAAGCAATGATAAGAACAAGAAATAAACCAAAAAACCTAATAAGAAGATAAGAGGAAGCAATCACAAGAAGAAATCGTGAATCAAAAGAGAAAAGAAAGTAATGAATCGACATGAAATCGAAGAAAGAAGCAGAGAAGAAGAAAATAGCTCAGCAGAAAAAAGCACAAAGCAGGAGAAAAGATCTCATGCTTATATATTCACGTACAATTACAATATTGAAAATATAATAAGACAAAAATTATAATATATGTTGTTTAAGACATAGTTACTATTAAATCTAATTTTCAGTCTCCAATTTTTTAACGTGGTGTCCACATCCAAACATTAAATGTTTTAAAAAATCAAGTAATTTATAAATTCATGAAAAAAATTAAGTAATAATATGGTGAATATTATTTAGTGAACAATAAAATTGTAAAAGAAATAGTAGAGCTAGATTTATAAAGAAATATAGACATTTAATGAAAATGTAATGTTCTAAGATAAACGTGTAACTTTAATAATATGGGGTCCAACATCAACTTTTATTGGGGTCCAAATACAATTTACCAATAAATTTATACTACTTCTTCAAAAAAATGTGGGGTCATTGGACCACACATTAGCATATGTGGCTTCGCCATTGGGTTTAGGTTGATATTTTAATTAAATAACTCAGTTCAAGCCCGCCCCGCTCGACAAACATATTTAGTATCTACCATTATTCAATTTTTTGTAGTTCAAAAGTCGACTAAATTGGTAGATCGTAAGCTTCGGCCAACTTTCCCCTGAAATTGTGGTGAATTGTAAGATTCAAAAGTGATTCATCTTTTGGAAATTGAATCGTAAAATTCATATTGTAATCATACCATTACCATTTTCATAACTATTCCTTATATCTGTAATGACATAAAAAAATATAGAGAATTTATAGTTAATTTAAAGCTTCATAATGTGTAACAAGACCTATGCATGGCGCGTCAGACGCCAGCCCAAGTCATGTTATCTATTGAAGATTTCAAGTAAAAGTTGAAAATTATAGTAAATAAATGCTTTAAACTTATTTATATAAAAATTTATCATCTTATTTTAATTTTTCGCAAAAAATTAAATGTTAATTATTCATGGACATGAACCAAGCTTATGCCGTCATAAGTTCGATCAAGCTTAAGAGATTGTAGTGTTTGTCAGAGACGGACCCACGGTCAAAAGAGTATGAATCAAATCCTCGTGTTGTAGAATTTATTTTCCTTTTTATACCAACAGCTCTTATTTTTCCTTCTAATCGTTTACACTTTTTTTTTTCCTTTTTCTACCAATATCTATTATTTTCCCTTTTAATTTTATCCCCTTACATTTGATCTTGGGTTCACCCCTAATGTCCGCCAACATCTGGCTTTCTGATTCTTCATTTTTGATATTTTTTTGCATAATGTAAAATTAGTATGATAAAGATAAATTAAATTTAAACAAATTTAATATATTATGAATTTAAATTTTATTATTAAAGTACAATCAATTTATTGCAAGATGTTAAAAAAACATATCATTTTAAGCTTTATAACTTGTGTTACTCAACTATAATTCTTATTATAATTAATATTTAAGAAAACTTTAACACTCGGATAAAGGCTAACCTGGCCCAATCTGTCCGATTAACACTCAGATAAAAGTTTAACAAAAACATATTATATTTCTGGTTTTAATAATCGCCGTTGGATATATGTTGACAAAATAAAATCAACCTCTGACCGTCCGATTAGAAAAACATTTCTTGTCACCGTCTTCTATTTGGATCGGCAACCTCTCCTCCTAGTTTTAAAACCCTCTTCTTCAGTTTCGAAGTTAAATTTCCCTCACGAAACCCTTGTTTGTTCAAGTTTTCTGCTTCATCAAGGTGGGATTTGATGTTCTCTGTGTTTTTTTATGGTTTTGTTTATTTCATTTCTGTATATGTGTTCCTGACCCGACTTTCAACCATCCAGATTCGTTGAGGCAAAAGAAACTGAAAGATGAGCAGCGAAGGAGAAGACGCCGCTCGCCGTCGTACTGCGGTGGCAGATTACCGCAAAAAGTTACTCCAGCACAAGGAGTTGGAGTCCAGAGTACGATCTGGTGAGTCTGTTCTTCATCGATTAGTTTATATCGATCTAATGCAGCTCAAATTTAGCTCTCGTTTGCGATAAATTGAATTTTTTTCCTGAATGGTTTGATATAATTGAATTACATTGTTTAATAGTGAGTTTGGCTGATTTTGTGGACTTCTGAATCATCTATCAGTGAATGATAGGACTAGTCTTTTCTATTTGAAGCATAGAAAGCTTTGTGCTTTGCTATTGTGATTAGTTCTTTTAGATGGTCTTAAGTTCATGAAGCAAAAGATCTTATATCAAAGAGAACATCTGACGAGTTATCTATCCATGTCACAACCCATTCCCATTGCTTTTTAATAATGTAATGCAAGTGGTTAGAATAAAGCTTTTAAGGTTTTTAATTATTATGTAATATCTGTTATCTGTTCGCAATGTTGATCTTTAATGTGTCACTTTGTTGTTTGAAAATTGTGCTGATGAAGGTGGCTAGATTGATATTGAGTTGTAATTAAATTTGTGCAGTGAGGGAAAATTTGCGTTCTGCAAAGAAAGAGTTCAACAAGACAGAGGATGATTTGAAATCTCTTCAAAGTGTTGGGCAGATTATAGGAGAAGTTCTTCGACCACTTGATAACGAACGTTGTAAGTTCTTTTTCTGAATCCCCTGTAAGATTTTTTTCTTCAAATATTTGGATTTAGAATAGGTTATTT
>CATIWQ010363744.1:0-10800 GCA_949673415.1 Euphorbia schlechtendalii
TATTAAAGATTTTAAGTAAACAATGCAATTATATTAAAAATTTAAACATTTTTTTATCTACTTTATATTTTTTTAACTTAGTTTAATAAAAAAATTTATAACAAAAAAATATTCATGGGCTTGGGAATGACCTTGTAAACCTGGTCCAAACCCGGCCCGAGCCCGAAGTTCTAAAGTATGGGCTTGGGTTAGCCTTTTTTGTAAAAAAAACCACCAAGCTCGGCCCGAACCCGGCCCGACGAGCAGGTCTAATCTACACTGGTGGCAAGTGTTTTGATTTAGTGGTTGCCACTGAATCTGTGATTATAAATGTCGCACATTCGATTCCACATACAGATGTGGTAGATGAGGCTAACAAACAGTGATCTTAAAGATCACAGTCTATATACGAATGATGTGCGATTTTTTGGATTAAATACCTTTTTAGGGGTCTGTTCTATAACTCAAATGCCCTTTTAGAGTCTCACCTATTAAAATTACATATTTGGTGCTTGACGTATTCACTTTTTATCTGTTGGATACCTAGTGTATTCATTGAAGGGAATTCTAATCGAAAACATAACCGCGTCGGCGGAATTATCGGTTAAAAGTTTCTCCAAATCGGAATAGGATATTTTCAAGAACAATTGATAGGGTTTCAAAAATATTTTATTTTAATCAAATAAAACTTACTTGGAAGATCTCTTTAAGAGACAGCAGTAGTAAAAGCTCTCAAATTGAAAGCTCTCCAATCTCACGTGCACGAACTCCTCTCGAACCAGGACCGATACTAGTCGAATAGACGAAGAACAAGAAATAAAACTCCAAAATTAATCAAAAACCAAAAATTCATAATACATCAAATGTATTGGTGGCTGCCAACGTTTTTTTTGGTTGTATAGGTTTTAATTCTTTTATTTTTCTATTTATAACCTAATTAGTCAATTAGGTTTAGGTTTAATTTAATTATGAATTTTACATAATTAATTTTTAAGTTTAATAATTAAACCTATAGTTTAATTCCTTAAATAAATTTAATTGTCAACTTTCATAATTTACAAATAAACCAATAGATAAAATAAAGATCACAATTTAATCAACTTAATTCAACTTAATGAATAATATAAAATAAATTATATTATACCATTAGCTAAATTAATTTCTTGGAGTATATAGATTATTCAATTAGATTGACTTGACATGTCAATTAATTAATAATCAGTTCTTCATCAAGTCTTGTAACATTGCATGTACAAGGAATCCCAGATTAGTAGTTCTAAACGCACGATCCTTTGGGTCTGTCCATATGTTGGCAATGAGATTCACCCATAGATTGTAAGCTGATTCTAGCAAACCATTACAGCCCCCAATTGGAACAGAATACAGTTGTTATTAAAGATACTGAACCCAGTAGTTATCTCATAAAGTCCTTTGCCAGCTGAAATCAATATGATGAATAAGAGGCATGGTGTTGTCACTCTCTTATGCAGTTCATCGTATTTCTTTATCTAGAATAAAATGAAAAAATAAGTCAACGACTTATTGGACATGCTTATCACTTTTATTCATTAAGTGGCGGGTGATTCATTTCGATTTATCAAATCGATGGCAATCCTATCACTTCAACACTACTATTAACATGGTTATGAAACAAACCGAGCATACCTGTACTTGTAATCCAATATTTAAGGACCCGTTAGTAATATGCTACAGCATACCCACTTCCACATTAATAATAAATTGAAATCAAGTCTGAGAACTATTGAGACCTACTCAGCAAACGATCTATGACATACAACCATGTGACATTGCTGTGTGGATCGGTCCAACCTCATATTCTCAACATATGACTATGTTCATGATCTACTTTACAAGTGACATAGCAAAACTACATTGCTATAAATCATCCAACATACAAGCCTTTCTTTTTATTCATTCCCATGATTAAAACAGACTTGAAACATTTATGATTATCAATCAATGGATACACTACTCACATTGTAGCACAAGATATATATATGTAGTAGATTATTACCTTTATAATATCACACCATTAGTATATACATAATGTAATAACCAAAGCCTGAGAACTAGGGCACACCAACATTTTCCAACATAAATTATATAAATGTATAATAACTCTATTAATCACTTTTGACCAATATTATATTGAAGCTACACTCCATGCTAAGAAAGAAAAATTAAAGAAACTAATCAACCCGAAAAACATTCTAAAATTACCACGCATTATATTTAGATTGTGTTTGGTACAAAGAGAAGAGAAGTGCAAGTTACTGACTTGTAATAACTAGACATAAACATAATTATGTTTAGTTACATGTCTTGAAATTTCACACTTCTCTTCCATCGTATCGTACACATGTTGACGACTACGAAAAAGATAATAAAAATACTTGACCTTATCGAAATTGGTAAAAACTTAATTGAATTTTATCTACTTCAGCTTTTCTTTGAGATCTTTACTGGAGTAGTTCTTGGAGTGAAAATCCACGAACAAAACCAAAAGTGAGGCGATATAGAAAGCATCAAAGCACCAACCACCGATCCCAGCACAACCCGGGCTCGTAAAGTGGTAGTAGAATATGCAAACCATGATTGCGAAGCTCAAGTAGAATTGATAAATCTGGCAATCCGTGACGAACTTTTTCCACGTTGGGCGTATACCGACTGTTGTTAGAAAATAGTAGAAATACATGATAACATGAACAATAGAATTTGTCATAATTACTCCGGGGAACATAGACTGCGATGTGTTCAACGAAATGTAACACATCACAACGACCGTTGAATGGTGATAAACATGGAGGAAAGTCAGCCTTCGCTTCGAATTACCTATAAGGATCAAAAGGGTATCCATAAATTCGTATATTTTTGACAAGTAAAACACGTAGGCCCAGAAAAAGAGCGGTCCTTTAGGTCGGGTATCTAAAGGGAAGCAAACAACCGAGTCCCAGTCAGGTAAAGTCATGAGTATAGAGAAACCCGCGCCGAACGCCATTACCAAGGAAACGGAGAGAATGATCAAGTCATGGACAGCACAGATGATTTTGAGGACGCTAGGGGAGATCGAGAAGGAGCGGTAGGCAGCGGTCCGGGGGACGAGGAGAGTGAAAGAGAGATAGGAGAAAACTACTAGGGCAATGAAAAGAGGGGATGAAGCCGGAGTTTCGCCATGTTTCCATTCGTAGTTGTGGATTTTAGGGTGGTTAACTAGCCACGGGAGATGGTCAAAACCGGGTAATTTGAGAAGGTCGTTTAGCGCAAAATGCTTGATAGTTTTGTAGATCTCCATGGCGGCTGTGACGGGTGGTGGCCGCAGAGGTGGAGGAGGAGGAGGTTTTTGAGAGTAGATGGAGAAGAGAAAAATAATGGAGAAGTTATAAATAAAATGAGCCCATGCAGACATAATTGTAGACTTATTTACATTCACCACTATAACCAAACTTTTTTTACTGCTCTAATTTCTTTACCTAATTATTTCTAAATTTATGTTACTACTGATACTATGGTTTTTTCTATTAATGTTATCATTTATCAAATACATATGCGCTAGATGCATATATTCAAACGCAATAATTATTATGAGATTTTTAAATAATGGTTGGTAGTCTTTAAGTTTTTGTCATATATATTATCCATCCAATTTTGTTTATAATTTTTTTATATTAAATCTGATGTATTTTCATTTTTTTCTCTTATATATTATTTTGTTAATTAGAATATAAATTATATATTTACAGATGATAAGTTGGTAACAAAAATATTTGGTGTAAGAATATAGAACTAAATTAGTATTTTTAATAAAAAAAATTATTGACTTCGATTAATTTGTTAAAAAGACTAATAAATATGTTGCAATGAATTATTATTTTTTATTGAGTTAGTTATACAACTGGTTTTTCTGAAAAGACAAGCATTTAAAGGCATGTCTACATTATTAATTAGACTATTGATAAATACACTTAACAATCAATGTCAAATTTTACAAATAACTAAATGAAATTATTTCTATTTTTATAGTTAGCTTGCATTACCCAGATTATAACGTGTTGCTCTTTGTCTTGTAACTTTTTTTCATATTCGTAAATGAAATCTCAATCAATAGAAAATACATTGATGCATAACAATTTTACTAATCGAGGCACCATTCGTATACTCGTATACATGATAGAGGTATGCATGCTCATTAATCTATGAATGCTTTATGTGGCAATTACAAAAACATATTTGGCTTTTAATTTTGTTGTTTTGTATTGTAAGCTTCTCACTCAACTTTTTTTTGAAATGTTTTTTAAGTGAACTTTATTCAAGTTGTTCGTTTAGCTAGGTTGGTGCTTGTTGGAGACTTTGGGTAAACCATATAAAAAATAAATGAAATTGATGATTGATGTAAATTGTTGGAGACTTTGGGTAAACCATATAAAAAATAAATGAAATTGATGATTGATGTAAATTTTGTAGATTGGGTCCTTAGTATAAGTCAATACTTTTATGTTAGATAGGTTCAGCACTTCAGTTTTACTTCTTAAGTCCAACACTCTCAAAGTTCACAAAATTTTTACATGATTACACAGCATATGAAAGCTTATACAATAGCTGGAAAACTCCTGGGTCCATAATTGATATAAAAAAAAAAATATTCCAAAATATTTTACAATTGTCAACTGTTATCCAGACCCAAAGTTTAATGACTCACAAACTTCTACAATTCCGTATCAGTTTACCCAAATTTTCCATATAATCCATTCGAAGAACAAGGCAACATATATACTAATGCAGTTACGTGAAGAACAATTAAAAAGATATCTATACTAAAAAGACCTAAATTCATTTTTAAAAAAATTAAATTTTATTTAAAAATACACTAGAGTTTTCTTAAAAAAAATTGTGTAATTACGCTTACATCTCAGATATGACTCAAACCTAAAACCTCTAAAGATCAGAGCTTAATCCTTAACCATTGGACTAAGACATAGAATACATGTACGTTTAAGGGTGTTTTAGAACCCTTTCGTTTTGAGGGAAATCATTTCTTTTTTTATATAAAGTTTGTAAATGTTGTATTGAACAAGAAAAGAATTGGAATGTCTCAAAATTGGTACTTCCAAACTCACCCTTGAAATATGTCAATTTGTTAGCTTTGTTGAGAAAAGAAATACGAATCGAGAAAATTGAGGAATGTATACAAATGCACTATCATGTGTACTCAACGACACATTTAATAATGAAATACTTTGATGTCCATTATCGGAAATACTCAGTCCGCCCGTGAGCGGGTCAATCGGGTTAATGGACCCTGTCCAATTTATTTAGTTGGACTTATTTGTATTTGTGTTTTTCATATGTACCAAAAGTACATTTTTATGTTTTCACTCTCTATAAATAGATGAAAACGGATGAAAAATATAAATGATGAAATTTTATTTTTTCTCTCCATTTTCTTTCTCTTGGTTTTCTTCCTACACAAGAAAACCCCGCAAAATGATTGGATACTGCAGAATTCGTGGAAATCGATAAACAATGTTATTCAATCTCGACTTTGCATAGGTGTAGCGATGATCTTCGATCTTCGGATGCGAAAAAGATAAATATTAAATCCGTTTCACTTTACGTTTTCCATAACCTATGAGCTTACAAGAAAACTATATCTCATAAAATGAGTAATTAAAAGGACACTTTCTTGAATTCAAATAAAACTAATCTTCTCCTAACAAATTAAATAATATCTAAAATAATTTTACTGATTTTGATAATTAGATTTCAACACTCTGCCATATTCAAAATCTATAAATAATTATTTATTGAAATTTTGACGAATTTGTTGACTGATGCTCTTGTTACGACGTCAACTTGCTACCAACTTTGAATTTTTGAAACACTTCTCTCCAATTTGAATGATGTTATTCTTACCATTTAACATGTCGATACCCTTCTCATCAACGTTTGATTATTAGAACCATTCTCTCCAATTTGAATGATGTGCGTCTCATCATTCGATGTCATTCTCATCAACTTTTGAACTTTTGAAATCCTCTTTGCACAAGCTTTTTCATGATACCCTTCTCATCATTTGAAAATGATGTCTTCCATCTTCAAATGAAGTGTATGTATAAATCCCTTAAGAATATGGCTCTTCATATGACTGTAAATTTGGGAAAAAAGAAATATGAATCGAAAAGAATTGAGAAAGAATATTGCAAATGTGTACAAGAAAACTATTTGGGTGTTTCATAAAACTTCTCCTTTTCCAACTTATATCTTATAAGTGACTTTTTTGAAAAAGTAAGTCTAACTTACTTTTAACTTCTATCTTATTTTTAACTTTTAAGTTAAAAAAAGTTATAAGAAATACTTCATTGTCTGATTTATAAGACACTTTTCAGTTAAAAGTTAAAAATGAGAAGTTTTGAGTATATCTCATAAAATGAATAACTTAAAGGTAACTTAAAAAAAAGTACCATGTGATATCAACCATTTTCAAAAGAAGATTTGTGGTATTTTGGGTCGTAAAATGGGGTTTGTGGTTTTGCACCGTTAACATAACAAGGACTTTCCTTGACACCGTCAATTTTGCTAATGTGACAAGGGGCAATCTCGTAAAAACTTTATCTTCTTCATCCTTGCCCCCCTTCTAAACCCTAACATCCATGAGATCAGAAAATCTTCTTCAATCTTGCCATTTGTCTCATTGCTCTTTCCTTTCATTTGATCCTATGCTCTTATTGCTCGTTTTCCCCACAAATCAACTCAAACACCAATATGATACAAAGTTCTGGGTTTGACTTCAAAATCAAAGTTACATGTAGAGTAATTTAACTCAACAGCACCATTTCAAGAAATCGCCTCATTTCCAAGCATCATTGGTCTTGGAAAATCACAATTAATGGTAGTATACAAGTATTAATGTAAAACCAGTTCACAAACAGATAAATCACAAAAGAAGAGAACAAATTAGATTTCATAGCATTGATTCGTCGTCTAGAATTTTCTCTGACATTTATCTTGGACTTTAATTTGTTAGCCTCTCCCATTTTTTCTTTCTTGCTGAGCTCCATGGACCTTCAACTTCAATAATTCAAAAAGAAATTGTCAACTTGATCAGAAGATGGAAAAGGGTAATGCTAAACCCCATATATTTTTCTGGTCCATCATAAATATATTTGACCAGAAGATACAGAAAGTCTCATTCTCCATTGCAAAACAACTATTCCTGAAGTGACATCTGCTACTAAGAGTTCAATTTCAAATCCTTCGTCTCCTCGATCTCCATTCAAACTCTCTCTGTTCAAGAACGGCTTCAAAATCAAAGTAAGTTATTTTTAACCTGTTAGCAATGGAGTAAGATCAAGATACAAATCTAATGGCATAATAATGAAAGGGAATTTTTGATTTGTTGTTGTGTTGCAGATTCAGCTGTGTAATTTGCTTGAACAACATAGGTCAAGGTGGATGTTAGGGTTTAGAAAGGGCAAGGATGAAGAAGATAAAGTTTTTACAAAATTGGCCCTTGCCACGTTAGCAAAATTGACGATGTCAAGGAAAAGTCCTAATTTTGTTAACGGTGCAAAACCACAAACTCCATTTTACGACCCGAAATTCCACAAGCCTCCTTTTGAAAATGGTCAATACCACTGGGTATTTTTTTTAAGTTTACCCTAACTTAAATGTCAATATCCAGAATTCAGATAAAACTATTAATATCTAAAATAATTTTATTGATTTGATAATCAGATTTCAACTTAAACACGTGATGAACGAGACACAATGAAAAATTTAGCAATACACATTTGTTTACAAAGCTTTAAATTATTGTTATTATTGTTGTTGTTGTTGTCGTGGTCGTCATTTTTATTTGGCCTTCACTCAGAAAATAACTGGATTAATAAAATACTAAAAAAAGCTAGTTAAGATTATTAATCCCTCCGCTTTTTAGTAGTTCATTTAATCAAAATATGAAATAGTAATTTTATATTGACACTAATTATTTGATAACCATTGACACTATGAAATCTCCACCCTTCATTTTGTTTTCATCTTGTGGTGGAGATCTAACTATTCAAAGATGAATGTTGAAGATTTTAAAGTGTAAATGAGTCTCAAACAAGCCAGTGTCAGTATGAAATTATCAAATATGAAAACCCAAAATAGTAGTTCATTTCAAAATTTCATGATTCTTTTACATAGTTGTTCCATGTATAACTTTGGGCCTAATGCATCTTGATCCCCCTGAACTTGTCCCTAAGCTTCGGATTCCCCTCTGAACTTTGAAATGTTCTCAATACCCCCCTTAAACTTGTCTAAAAGTTCTCAAATTCCCCCTGAACTTGTCTCTAAACTCTGGATTCCCCCCTAAACTTTGAAATGTTCTCAATGCCCCCTTGAACTTATCTAAACGTTCTCCAACACCCCCCTCAATGCAACGTGACAAGTTGCGTTAGTGAGCCCGTGAATGAAAAAATATATATAAAAAAATTAAAAAAGAAATAGATATCCCAATGTTAATATTCTAACATTAAAAAAGTTCAAATCCCTAAATCGTTCTTCATCTATTTAACACCAGAATCAGATTTCTCTTTCCAAATTGAAAACTTTTAGACAAGTTCAAGGGGAAATTGAGAACTTTTAGACAAGTTCAGAGGGGCATTGAGATTATTTCAAAGTTCATGGGGAAATCTGGAGTTTAGGGACAAGTTCAGGGGGAAATTGAGAACTTTTAAACAAGTCCAGGGGGCAATTGAGAACATTTCAAAGTTCAGGAGGGAATCCAGAATTTAGGGACAAGTTCAAGGGTTCAAGATGCATCAAGCCATAACTTTATTTACTCTTGTTATTTCCATAACATTAAATACATAATTTCTCATGGAAAATTAAGACATTAAAAACAAATTAGTAGTTTGCATACAATTATTGATTGTTTTATTAAAAAGTACGGCGAGACTACTAAAAGAACATAGTAATTATTTTATTAATTAATCATTTCAGTTGCGACACTTAACATCGGAATATGATCTCATGCCTAACCAAGTAGAATGATTTATTTCGAACTGTTAATTGGCATAACTACCACTGATTTATGTATTATTTATTTCAATTCAATAGTTTTCTTCTTTTTTTTTTCTCGTGTTATTACTTAATAAAAAACAATTAACAAGAAAATCTAATTACAATGTTTATCCTAACACTTGAAGTCATGATATTGGATTTTTACGGAATGGTGAGCAGCAAATCTAAGTAAAAGTCTGTCTAAAAAGTTGCTAAAATGTGACATTAATGCCAATTTGGTTTAATTTCGGAGATTACCGATTCACGTTCAAATTTAAATAATAAGCTGCTAGAAAGCTTGGATCAGCTATTTGAAAGACAATCATTATGATCATATAATTACTTTGAAATTATATGCTTTATGTAATGAATGATTAGAGTAATCATTCTAGTATTTCCTCACCTATAAAATTAGTTTTTAATGATTGCTTGAAACTAGTATAAAAAAATTTATTTGTTTAGCATTTTGTACTTGTCCATGCACATTTATTAGATAGAGTAACTCATTCTTCATAAATTATAAAAAATATGATTCAATCAATATTGATTTCATAGACTTATTCTTTAATCGAATTTAACTAACAGAATACATTTGTTTTTTTTAAAAAAAACTAACAGAATACATTTACTTTTTAAATTAATAGGGGTGTGGTATTTGAACTCGATTTTTTGTGAAATTTTTTGAGCTCTCTTTCTATATATATAAAATAAAGTAGTATCAATGGGCACGTCAGATAAAATGTGCATGCAATATAAATTTTCAGCCACACTTATTATAAAGCCAAATCACACATTAAACATTGAAAATGCAGTTTTCGCAACTAAAAACCATGCTAATTAACACAGTTAGTTAGAACTGAGTTGTTCTAATTAATATAATACTTTGTAACTGCTTTGAACACGATAGCTTCCATATTCAATTATGTTACTGCTCTATGTAGTTGACTTCAGTTTTTAAAAAATTGCAAAAAAATGTTTGACTAGAAAGTATATTATAATATCATTTTCAAGAATTAAATTAGTAAACTGATTAGGTTTGATATTAATGATCATACAACCCCTATCCAATACCCACTATATTCAGTACTTTACAACAAAATCCATGAAATGGACGCATATTTTTTTATAATATTATATATTGATGTCAAGGCTCATTAAAGTCTCAAGGCCTATTAGAAGACCCAAAAATTACATGGGCTAAACAAAGGTATGTCTCGGCACCACTACGCGCCGACACCATATCAGCATAACATCATGCCGAGGTATAGCATCACGAATTAAATAACCTTCGGCGTTACCCACCGCGCTTATGCCGAGACATCACCCTCAGAACCTACGCCAACTCTGACATTTCTCTCTCCTCTGCCACATTAAATGCATTACCGACTGGCAGAGATGAATCATTTAATGCTCCAACGGCGGACAAGACCCCCAAGCGGCTTGCCACATGTGTACCTCTTACAGATGGGTCCCACATGTCATCATGACACACAATCCTATAAATGGCAAGTCTCCAACTGTAGAGGTAGGGGAGATCACTCTAAGAATTGACCAATACTACTTTTCCCTGATCACTGACAAGATCGTCGGAGGGTCTTCGCCGGAAACACTTCCGGTCGAAGACTTGTTTTGCAGGACCTTTGAAGATTCGGCAGCCAGGAGATCACTTTTGGAGGACATCAAATTGGTGTGGTGAGCGTGGAAGACAACCCTAAATAATGACTAGTCCCCCAAACAGACTGACGAAATCTCCTCCTC